>JAOEHT020315018.1:0-10119 GCA_025448195.2 Parazoanthus atlanticus | reverse complement strand
ACTGAAAAAACTGTGTTTTGGAGCACAGATGCCATTTCGACCCGGGCCCTCCCTTTCCGAAGTTTCAGGATCCGCCCCTGATACACACACATGTACCCCCAAAGACATGCACTTCACACACTAACATACAAAACATTCATACGCACCAAACCAACTCGCTGTGAAATAGGTATACACACATGTACGTAATCATGTAAATCATCGACAGAATTTCAAACTCTGACATTCGACAAACAAAACATTTCGTAGCAACAGCATGTCACTTTACAAACACAAACACAAACTAAGTGTTTTACATAATCTTCTTCGGAAAGGTTAGCTTAAAACTAGAAAGCTGTTTTGGTCGGAAGGAACTATAACCGTGAAAACAGCGGCAAAAGAACGCCAAAATGTCGGCACATTGAAAACTAATTTAAGAGCTAAGAGAACGTGCAATACGTGTCTTGGATAAAGTAATTTTCTCTTTCTATTTCTTTTTTTTAAATTTAAAAAATATCAAATCTACTGCTCATGAGGTACCAAGAAGAAGCCAGTTAGCGACACGGGAGCCGTCGCATGACAACCAAAGATACAGGTTACAAAGTATTAATGAACAAACCTCGTTCCTCTCCAGGAGCTTGGAGATTATTGCGCTTGTTAAAAACGCGCAGGCATTTGTAGCGTCGTGCTCCATTCTCTGCTTTGTAAAGCTTGCCTTCAGGTGAGGAGGAAGAACTGAGTTGTGCTGTTTGTGTGCACGTGTCGCTTGCTCGTTGATTTGAACACCGAGTGTATTTTGGTGGAGAGCCAGCGGCAAGAAGTGCAATGAACGTTCTACCTCTCGCGAAGTTGATATCGGTCGGCAGGCTCCGGCGTAGTTCAATCTCGACTCCTCGAGCAAGTCCTAAGGTATTAAGGAAACAGAGCTGAAATAAACCTAATTCTTTTCTAAACAATTAATTATTCCTTTTCATTTAACAAAACGTAGATAGAGTATATACATTTACTCAATTTTCACTGAAAGCCCGGGTTTAACTAAGTATTAGACGCGCAGTGAGTGAAATCACGTGCACATCGCATGATATCACGTGAAGAAGAAACCATTTCAGTGCTTAACATCCAATCAAGTTACGCCGTTTCGGTCATGTGTATGCCTAATATTGAGTGTTCATTATCGTGAAATATTATGCTTGCACGTGACCGAAATGGCATGATTTGATTGGGAGTCAACAGAAACGTTTCCGGTGAGGAATAATAACAGCGAATATAGAACCGTGAGAGAACCAATCAGATTGATTGCAATAGAACACGATAAGTTTAAACTACACCCTACTATTTAAAACCTATTATTTAAAACCCTATTATAATATGGAGGTTAAAACGACTTTGTTCTTATTGGTTAACAACGGACGGCTTTTTCTTAATTCGGAGCAAACTGTTGCGATTGCCGGATAATCTTCTGCCTTGATATTACAAAAATACACATACTCAGTAGAAAAATACGAAGAAAACAACGAGACCGCACATCCTTGCGAGTTCTCCCGCCTACGTCACGGCACAAAGACAATATCCCCGGCATATCCAATACAAACTACAGGAATGAGAGCCTATCGTTTAAACTTGGCTGCAATTTTTCTTAAAAAAGTACCGGCTTTGATTATTCACTTTTCTTTGTTTGGAAGATTCCTTTAAAACCAAAAGGAATGATCATTTACTAAATTTTTGACTTAGTGAACAAGAGCTTTTCTGCTGATCAGTATCCGTGTTTTAGAGTTCTATGTTTTCAGAGAAATCTCACAGACACAAAGAATACTACCTAAAATCAAAGTAGCGTTTTTGCCTCCCTTACCGTTTTCCTCTCTGTTTTCAATCTTTTGTCCTTGTTGTTGTTCAACTGTTGCTCTTTGTCTTTCATTCTCTGCTGAGCATCTCGTCTCTTATTCTTTTGACGTTGTTCTTGTTGTACATCTTCCTCCATTTGCTGTTTCTCTTTCTTCTCGCGATTTTTTGCTTTCTCCCGGAACAGCCTTTGTTCTTCCCTTTTCCTCCCTTCTTCATCTTCTTTGTGTTTTTGTCGCCTTTTCTGTTCTTCAATAATTCTCCTTCTGTTTACTTCCTGTTTTTGTTTTCTTAATTGCTCTTGGTGTTTCTTCTTCCGATCGTCCTCTTTCTTCCGCAGTATTTCGTCTTCCCTTCTTCTGGATTCTGCATCTTCCTGCTCTTTTCGCAGTCTCCTCTGTTCTTCAATCTTTTTTGATCTGTTTTCATCATCTTGTCTCATTCTCTCGTCCCTTTCTTTCCTTCTTTGTTCCTCCTGCTCTTCTTCTTTTCTTTTGATTTTCTTCGCTTCCCTTTTGTTTTTCTTTTTTTCGTCGCGTTTTCTACGTCCTTGCCGTGACTTTGGTTTTTTCCTTTAGACAGAAATAAAGAGTAGTAGACAGGTTTGTAGTTACGAATCGCAAAGCGAGATTCCGCAAGATACACCCCGCCCATTGTAAGCGATGTTGTGTTTAACTTACAATGTGAAATTGTCAATTTAGATTTTATTCCTGAAGTCCACTAATGTTAAAAATATTAATTCGACTTGTTTTTATGCTGTTGATGTACTGCGTCCATATATGTTATATTAGCTGCCCTGCGATTGGTTTCATATTCGCCTTTCTGGCGTTAGCTCTTCATCAGAGAAGAACGGGTCTTAAGTCTTGGAGAGATACTAATTAGTTTATATAGAGCGTAGAAAAAGACTTCGTGACATCTATTTGATAAATTGTTCCAGAAGGATTTATATAGAATATTTTTCAACATATTGCTTTTATAATACAGCTATATCTTTTACAATATGCATATTAATTAGACTGAGCATAGCTGTCAGGTCAATACTTCCACCGCTTGCACAAAATAAGCATTTAGGAGGAGAAGGAAGAGAGATGCTTAGATGCTTTAATTTAATTTAATTTAGTCTAGTTTAATATAATTTAAATTAATTTAAATTAATTTAATTTAATGTAATTAATTAATTTAATTCAGTGTCATTTAATGTAATCTAATTTAATTTAATCTACTCATATAGAATCAAATCAAATCTAACTTAATCTAATCTAATCATCTAAGCTGATCTAATCATCTAATCTAATCTTGTATGTAATTTACGCGGTTCAAAACAAATAACATCGTGACATACTTTCTTTAATTCATAATATCCAATTTATTAATTTATACGAAATATTAGAATGATAAATGAACAGATCAAACCTGTCGTTCGCGTGTTGTTCTGCGAAACATTCCTTGTCCTTCTCATCACTACCGTTCTTGTCTTCGCTCTCTGTGACGCCGTCCTAATGTGACAATATAGAGATAATTGACAAGTTAACGAAAATGTAGCCCCCTTCTTTCGATTCTACAGTAGTTAATATATAACTATGGGGCTCAATTGGCCAAGCACCTCTCCCTTTATGAGAGGTAAGTTCTCCCTTCACCCTACACTACATGGAGCCTGGACAACGAATTTAAAATGATTTAAAGAATATACGAACTCGTCAGTACTCGGAGGTAAGTCGCTGTGTACATTGCACATCGAGTGACTTTGGAGTACTCCGAGATTACCTCTTGCGAGTGACCTAACTGGGTCACTCCCGGGAGTTCTCCCGGATCTCTCGTACCGCTTACACACACTCAGGTAACTCGAGTGACCCGGGAGTACTCTGAGATAGTTCAAATGTCCTCAGTGTAAATAGCGTCTTTGTCTCCAGAGAAATCTCACAGTCACAAAGAATACTATCTAAAATCAAAACAGCGTCTCTGCCTCCCTTACCGTCTTCCCCGCTGTTTTCAATCTTTTGTCCTTGTTGTTGTTCAATTGTTGCTCTTTGTCTTTCAACCCCTGCTGAGCATCTCGCCTCTCTTTCTTTTGAAGTTGTTCTTGTTGTACATCTTCCTCCATTTGCTGTTTCTCTTTCTCCTCGCGATCTTTTGCTTTCTCCCGGAGCAGCCTTTGTTCTTCCCTTTTCCTCCCTTCTTCATCATCTTTCTGTTTTTGTCGCCTTTTCTGTTCTTCAATAATTCTCCTTCTGTTTACTTCCTGTTCTTGTTTTCGTAATTGCTCTTGGTCTTTCTTCTTTCGCTCTTCCTCTTTCCTCCGCAACGTTTCGTCTTCACTTCTTCTGGATTCTGCATCTTCTTGCTCTTTTCGCAACCTCCTTTGTTCTTCAATCCTTTTTGATCTGTTTTCATCATCTTGTCTCATTCTCTCGTCCCTTTCTTTCCTTCTGTGCTCCTCCTGTTTTTCTTCCTTTCTTTTAATTTTCACCGCCTCTTTCTTGATTTCATTTTTTTCGTTGCGTTTTCTTCGCCCAGCTTTCCGCGACTTTGGTTTATTCCTTTAAACAGAAACAAACAGTAATAGACAGGTTTGTAGCTACGAATCGCAAAGCGTTGTTATTGTTTTTGTCAATTTGAAAGTTTATTCTTTCCGTCCACTACTCTTAATAATAATTCAAGGATAATTGTTAAAAGAGCATTTAGTAACGACTCAACAAATACGTAATTTCGTTTTGTTTTGATGAAACTCAGACAAGATTGATGCGCTGCGTAAATATATGTAATGGCAATAGGACTGAGTGAAGTCCAATTCGGTCTGTAATCATATGAGTGATAACAAAATTGGACGACCGCGAAGCGGGAGTCCGATTTGTTTATCACGAATATGATTACAGACTGAATTGGACGACACGAAGTTCTATTACCAATTTATCATAAATATTACAATTTCCGAGAGATAAAAGAGAAATTACACAGAGTTTTTTTCAAGTTACGTTTTTGGTGTTGCCCAGTAACAACACGTGCACATGAACAACCAGCAATACTGTCAATCAAATGCTCAAACATGCGCACACTTCAAATTGTTCATTCACAAAAATGCCCAAGTTCACACAAGTTTATTTCAACAGTCGACGGAAAAAAGTCGAGTGAAAGTTCGAATTCAATGCTGTGGATTTATGGTAGATGGAAACTAATCGGAATCGGAATCAATGATGAATTGGCGTCGTTTGGGTTTTTTCTCTGCCACATTTACATTCTTGGTCTTGAACACACCGTTATTGAAATTCTGCTTGTTTGTCGCCATGTTGTACGACAGAAAACAGCCAGCAAGATTTGTGAGTGACTGAAGAGGGTTTATAACAGAATCAGCGCTTTTTGGAGGTTCAGCATTTTACTTGGCAGCCGATGTGTTGGCTTGGGTGCTTTCTATCAAAGCCAATGGTCGCAGTGCGATGCTGATGGCGAGCGACTGCCAGCTCGTGTTGCATGTTGTTAAGTACAGGTAGTCATCGAGCTCGAAGGGAAATAGCCACTTGCTATATGTAATAATTCTCGCCATTCTTTAATTGTGGCCTCATCATAGTCCTTCAGGGATGTCTCTTGGGCATGGCCAGTGATTTGAGGTGAGTAGAATTGCTTGGCACCAGTTGTTTAGGGCATTCAGCCATATTTTTGTAGTTCTCGCCGTGTTCTTGCTCGCCGCTTCCTGGTTTATTTCCGATATTTCTTCCAAAGAAACGACAGGAAACCACGTCTCGTCAGGCTTTGTATAACTCCTAGTGTGTCCTGCTGACTGCCAGTCTAGTGAAGTAACATTCTGGTTCAAGTAGAAACTCTGAGAAATGGCCTTTGGCTGGGTTTGCCATTTTGTTGACAGTGACTGCATACATCATATTACATGTACTTGCGTTATTTCCACTCTGGAGCAAGAACTTGCGATTTCCTTGTGGAAATTTGGTGACAGTGTATTTCTCAGTCTTTGGAAAAAGCTACTACCAGTATTTTGGTTTGTTTGTAAAAACTCTGGCATTGCGATGTCAATCTGCTTTGAGTAGAACTCACTGCTGTTCAAATAAATGAAATAAATCCTCCATTTTGCTTGCTTCAGTTGTCATTGTCATGGTGATTATTTACTTGCTTGTGATTGGCTCAGAGCCAAAAAGTCAGATTGTGATTGGTTCATTCAGGTGTCCGATAACAAGCTTGTAATCGGATAGTATCCGATAACAAGCTCAATGTAATCGGACAGTTGATAGACAAATTAATGAATAATAGAGGGATTAATAGACCAATCAGATTTGAGGAAATTGTAATTTTTATGATAACTTCTTGAAATTTTATTAGCCTATACCGGCATTTTGAAAGGGGGTACCAAACGGACAAGAGGGCTCAGGGGGCATAGTCTTCAGGGGAAAAAAATTGTTTTGAAGTTTACTTAACCGTCCATTTGATTTTAAGAAAGGAGTGGAAGAATGATTTTCAGGGTACAAGTTGTTGTCATCCGTCAACCTTCGGTTGCAGGTATTTTTTATTAAGTTTTTTCCTGGTTTTCCTATCAATTTCTTTAACGTTCTGCGGCGTGCAAACATTTGTATTCGGCGTCTGGATCTTTGTATAAATCGCCCCCCAATTATATCCGAGGGGGTTATAAGCGGTATTGAGTAAAGGTTCGAAATGAGCAGATACTATCCGAGAAATAAATTAATATATCACACCATGACATATAGCGCTGCCTTAAAAAACATTTTTTCGTGAGTTACAACAACAACAAGAACTTTGATAGAAATGCCTGTCATGCTCAATTAGTATCTATAGTATGATTAAATTATTGTTCCAAGCTCCATTTGTATTGCAGCTTCCTAACTTTCGATGTGAAATTGTGGTATTTACAAGTACGCAAGGAGGGGCGCTTATAACTGGAATACATTACATGGGCTATGTACGGGAGGGCTTATATCCGGGAGGCTTATATCCGGGGGGCTTATATCCGGGGGCTTATATCCGGGGGATTATATCCGGGGGGCTTATATCCGGGGGGCTTATAATCGGAATATTATTGTTGTTAGCAGGTAGATGGGCTTGTATATGGAGGTCTTAAAACCCGGGGGGGGGGCTTTAACGTCGGATTTAAGGTAGTGCCTGTATGAAGGGTTGGCGGGTGATTATCCATTGGACTGACGTATGTTTTACTAACTACTTATTAACCGAGAGTGAGGTCTGTACGGGAAATATCAAACTGAGGCCTTGCTATATTGGCCGGGCGATAGAGAGGTTAATGCTTCAAAGCCGAAATTTGATATTTTCCGTAAAGATCGAACGTTTGAGGTTAATAAGTATTTTATTATATGGCATATTTTAAAAAAGGAAACTCCTTATTTCACACAACCGCTTATGCGCGCGGGTAGTGTCAAAGTCATTAACAATAACCCGTACTGCCCATGGGAATTATGGGGGATCCAGACCACTCAAGAACCAGTCAGAACGCGCAAAGTATCTTTGCCATATAATAAATGATTATATTTTTCTTTATTTTAGTCAGGGTAATCCCTTCAGCATTAATGAATAAAAATATTGTTATCAATAGGAGCCCTGACTGTCAGAAATATAACAGTTTTATATGATTGATATTGAAAGATAAAAATGTAAAAGGTTAAAGACTGTCTATTTACAAAATTAAGGTTGAAGTACTGTATAAAAATAGACAATAAAAAGACTAGACTACAAAAATAACTAACTTAAAAAATTGTTAAAACGACGCTTCCAGTGTAACAAAATGCCTTCTTGGCCGACTCAGTTCTTACTGTAGGCACACGTAAAAAATTACTTTGGAGAGTTTGCCTTGGGACTACTTCCCCATTAAATCTAAAATAGTTATGTAAAAACTGTGGGACATGCCTATTAATACATTTTTTAACTAGTTTGTTAATGTATTTGTTACAACTATAAGTGCACGTATTATAGCGGGAAGCTGACTATCTTTTTGGATGCATGCACGTATTATGGTAGGAACTATCGTTTGAATGCACGTGTTATGGTGGGAAAACTATCTTTTGAACGCAGGTATTATAAAGGGGGAACTATCTCTCATTGAACTCAAGTATCATAGTACATAGGTAAGCTATCTTTTAAACTCACGTATAATGGTAGGGAACTATTCTTCTGAACTCAGGCATTATGGCGGGGAAACTATCATATGGATGCACGTATAAAACTATTATGGTGAAGAAACTCTTTTGGACGCAGGTATATTATGGCGGAGAAACGGTCTTTTGAACTCACGTATTACGGTTGGGAAACTATCTTTAGGACCCACGCATATACTGTGACAGAGAAACTATCTTTTGATCTCACATATTATGACGCGGACACTATCTTTTGGACGCACGTATTTCATCGTGTTTCCGTCACTTATGTCGAAGGACAGAAGCGGGGAAAGAAACGAAAAATAAACCAATCACAAAGCTTTTTTCCAGTTCCTCAACGAAGAAGTTTGACAGAAAAGCATGGCTTTGGGAATCGAACAGCGGCTTTCCTTTTTGCCTCTGTCGTGTTGGTTCACAATTGGACATAAGTCCTTTACAAACCCGTCTCCGCTTTCGTCTTCGCTTCCGCCGCTATCGTCGCTAGTGTGAACCTGGTCTTATATAAAAAAGGAAGTGTACCTGGAGCGATGGCGTCGCCCACACTCTTAGTAAGTACCAGAGGATCGCCTGTGCTGCAACTGAAAAAACCAGCAAAAGGCAGCGAGTATTGCGCCGCCAGCTCGTAGTCGTCACTTATACAGACGTACATCCCCTCTGGACCGAACCGCTGGGGGTAGAACTTGAGGGGGCAGGCGTGGGTGCCTGTCACAGGGTTCACAACAGTCTTCGTGTACAGGCCGCCAAATAGATAGCCCGAGTGGTCCCTCACTTGGCCTGTGGTGAGAAAATGCAAGCTTGCAATTGTGATCAGTTCACTCCGGGTAAACTAGTATTAACCCTATTCAGAAGGGGCCTTTTATGGAGATTCTCTAGGAGGGGGAGGGGAATCTTAAAATGCCCGCAGCCTATAAATCCATTAGAGTAAGCAGAAAGTGCGCGCCATATTCAAACCTTTCTAAAGAACAAACCCGGTTAAAGGTAGATCTCCCAAGTTTTGTGACTTTTCCTCAAATTTGTTAAGGAACAATTTTATGTGTTAAAGTTGTGTTTTGTAATCAACGTGTTTCCATTGCAACCAGTTTCTGAGTGACGTGGAATTTCAAACCTTTTTCTGATGTCATAAAAAATCCAAGACGGCCGCCAAAAAAATCCCAAATGGTGGCTTCATGACGTCATACGTCCAGCAAAGATAATTCAAATTGCTTAGGATTAGAAGTTGTACGTACCCTCCGAGATTCATTGTGATCCCTTTAATAGTATCCGTGCTACTGGCCGCGGGCACTTTCTACCACCCCCGTGACCAGGAACCCCCAAGCTAGGGCTAGAACACAACACAACACAACACAACACAACACAACACAACAAAACACAACACATCACATCACATCACAACACAACACAACACAACACAACACATCACATCACATCACAACACATCACATCACATCACATCACAACACAACACAACACAACACATCACAACACAACACATCATATCACATCACATCACAACACAACACAACACAACACAACACAACACAACACAACAACACAACAAAAACGGATATAACAGAACATTACGGAACAGTACAGAACAAAACAAAACAGAACAAACAGAACAGAACCGAGAACAGAACAGAACCGAACAGAACAGAAATTAACTTAACTGAACAGAACGGAATGCAATGCAAAGGAATGGAATAGAATGAAACGTACCGGAACATAAATTAACACAACACGACACAACACAACACAACACAACACAATACAACACAACACAATCAAACTCAAGGTTAAAAATTAGCTTACCTTTTGTTTTTAGTAATTTTTAGAAATTTATAACTATATTGAGGAAACCTGCTTCACGCTATACATGTAAGCATGTGCATTACGGAAACTGGCCTCATTTAACCTTATCTCGTCACATCTTATCGCAAGTATACCAACTGGCACAGTATTAGCTACCTTAAGGTAATGACGTCATTCCGTTCGTGGCGTCATTAAGTTTATGGTATCATGCCTTACCTGTGGCTACACACCAATACGTGGAGTATGTGGCGTAGCCGCATTTGGTATGACAACTCCTAAATATCCACCATCCGTGACACTCCCGGTGACACGTGGTCGGAGTGAGCCCTTGGTGCAGTAGCACAGCTTGGTACCCATCTGGACATGCGTA
>JAOEHT020314838.1:0-10121 GCA_025448195.2 Parazoanthus atlanticus | reverse complement strand
AGCGACTAGAGGAGGGAGGGGTTGGCACTGAGGCAGTAGTAGAGACTTGGTAACCAAATGCGATGAAGCTAAAGTACCTTCTTCAAAAATCAGACAGATATCTATTGTGAAAAACGTGATGAGTTACAATTAGATAACTTATTTTTGGAGTAATTGACTTTAATCCTAGACAGAAAAACCAAACCAAATAAAATAAAATAAAGTAAAATTGCCTTTTTTCTTTTCTGGATGTTCGGTTTTCAGTGGATTCTGACTTATTAGTATTATCTTCTATAATTATCAATTTTGTTATATTATTATTATTATTATTTATTATGATTATCATTTTGGTTATCCTTATTGTTACATGACAGTAATTATTGGATGGACCGATTATCGATTGATTGATTCATTCATTCATTCATTTGGGGCGTTTTCCACTTAGACAAAAATTCCGTCTTGAAATTTCGATGTCTATTGGAACTGTTCTTTTCCAGTCGGCGGAAGAGCTGCAGTTTGATTGGTCAATATGTTTGCGTGAGCCTTGCGTGATGTGGATGAGTGTGTACGCGCTCGACGACACGGTTGAAAATGAAAATGTCGTACAAATGGAATGCGCCATTCCGTTCCAACCGGTAGGAACGGAAAAAGTGGAATACCTCCAAATTAAAGGTGATCTGTTCGTCCCGGAAAAATTCCACTGGAATGGTTCGTTCTATTTGTCATTCCAACCGGTCGAACCGGAAATGTGGCTAAATAGAAAGCGCCCTTGATTTGATTATTTTCGGATCAACGATTAAGTGGTTGGGTCGTTGCTATTCGGGAGAAACTGGATGATGGGTGGTTCAACTGAAAATTAAGAAAATACCGTGTCTTCAGGAAATTTCTCATGTCCCTCAACCAATATCGCCAGGCCTTGCTGTCGATAATTCTTCTCGACAAATTCTTTATAAGAATTATTGTACTCCATGGCGCCAAACTCTCCTTTGGAAAGGATTTTCAGAAGCGTTTCGGAGTCACCTTTCATGGCCAGTTTGGGCATCTTTCTACCAAACAGCATCGCACTTGAAGGGAATCTGCCAGGATTATGGAAGATATATCAAGTTAAGAAATGTTTAACACTATCTTTGCAAAGGGGACTGGAATGCTGTTTTTGAAAACGATGTAATTCAGTCCTATACTGCAATGGCGTGTGAATAAATGTATTATTATTATTATTGTTATTATTATTATTATTATATTTTCCTCTTTTTAAAAGAAGATTAACAAAGCTGTAAACAAGCACGCTCCGATAAAAACGTCCGTGTGTAAACTAGTAAAACAGTTGGAGAAAGGAAACCTTGGATCACAAAAGGAATAAGGACCTCAATCAAGATTAAAACAGGTTGTTTGCATCTGGTGATAACGCTAGGTATAAGCTTTACAGAAATAGACTATTTAGCTTAATCAGATCAAGTAAAGGGGAATATTATTTTGAATGTTTGAATAATAATATAACAAATATGACTGACAAAACCCTGGGAAGGAATTAGTACCTTGCTACATCGGAAACTAAAATCCTCGAAACGTCTTAGCGCACCTAAAGATCCTACTAACAATAACAAAGTAACGAGGAGTCTATCGCGTATCCCTAACATATTAATTTTAAACGAGCATTTAGCATCGGTGGGTCATATATTAGCTATTAAATAGACTACCTTCGGCGAATCATAGTTTTGCTGATAGTGATAGATTATTTTCCTTGCTAAATCAAAATCCCCTCAGTGATCATTCCCATTTTGGCCAGTAACAGCCGCAGAAGTTCAACTAGAAATTATCCCTATTCCTAATAAAAAAGCCCACGGTCTCTACTCGTGTCCGACGCAGTTATTAAAATATACAAGCAATATTATATGCCGGCCTCTAGCAACTATTCTAAACTTATAATTTTCCCAAGGAGAATATCCATCCAAGCTTAAATTAGCAAAAATAATACCAGTTTTTAAGTCTGATGATGAGTGCGATACAATAACTACCGAGACCAATATCCCTATTATCTAACTTTAACAGAATTTTTCAGAAGTTAATAGACTCGAGGATGACCTCTTTTGTGGAAGAAATAGGATTGTTAATATATGAAGCACAGTATACGGTTTTCACAAATCTCATACCACACAGCATGCAATACTAGACATTATCATAATCAGTGATTATCAATGCAATACAAACCAATATGGATAAACGCCTGTTTTCTTGTGGTATTTTTATGATTTGAAGAAAGCCTTTGACACAGTCGACCACTGTAGTTTATTGAACAAACTACACTATTATGGATTCCGCGGAATAATTAACGATTGTCTTTCTCTTACCTGAGAAGTCAAATGCATACGACAGATATTGTAACTCATGTATCTGTTAAGGCTCCGCTACAAACAGCTACGGCGTGCCCCAGGGGTCGGTTCTTGGACCGCTTCTAATACATTAATGTCAATGACATAAAGCACTCCCCGGAAAAAATCAGTTTTTACCTCTTTGCCGACGACACCAATATTCTTTATGCTGATAAAGATATCAAATCACTTGAAACTGTTGTCCGTGAACTTGGTAAAGTGTATGACTGGCTTACTGCTAACAAACTGACACTCAATATAAAGAAATCGAATTTATTTTCCGACCATATAAAAACAGACTAAAATTTGTATAAACGATAACGAAAACAGCAAACTTGTTACTCTTGAATGTAAAGATTATGTCAAATATCTTATAGTCCTAATTGACGGAGGTCTAACTTGAGACACCATATTGATCACATTACCGTTAAAAAAAGCCGAACAGTTGGGATGATTGAAAAACCTAGACACTGTGTACCGCGGCATACCCCACTGCAGATCTATCAGTCTTTGATCCTTCCCTTCATGGGGCTTCGCGTGTAAATCCTACTTAACGAAAATATTAGTTCTCCAAAAGAGAGCACTTAGATTTATATTCTCTGCAAAAAGAAATGAACATGCAATCCCTTTCTTTACTGACACTTATATTCTATTCGTACACTTTTTTTTTACTACAAAGCAGTTTGTTGTTTAATACATGACATACGCTACCAGAAAGCACCCAGTAAAAATCAAAATTCATCGACACTAGCAGAATCCATACTGATAATGCTCGATCCTCCATATCTACACCCTGCGAACAGGGATCTCTCATATCGACAGGAAGAACGAGAGATCTCTGCTCGCAGGATACCATATCTAGAAACTACTATACAAGAGCTCTAGACTAGAAGTTAAAAAAAATTGTATTCGAGAGTAGGAGCAAGAGTTTGGAGTGAGATACCATAATCGTTAAGGGCTGAGATTCTAAAGAAACAGTTTAAGGCAAAACTTCACACACTTCTCATCGACATTTTAAAAACAACACGATGATTATATCGATATCGACATCAAACAAATCACTGCGACCCTAAAGAAATGTAATTATAATTACCACGCAATTGTCAATATAAGATGCTTGAAATTTTCTGTTTTATCATTTATGCTAACCTAGGGCTTAGGTTTTATTAATAGTAGTGTTAGGGTCAGCTATAGGTATTTTTTAGGTAAGGGAATGGGGAATAATTACTTATTTTATTATCACATGCAGTATTGTTAAGCGCTATTGATCATATCATGCTCAATAGCGCTATAAAAATTTTAAATTTATTATTATTATTATTATTGTTGTTGTTGTTTTTATCATTATTATTATTATTATTATTACTTTTAAAAAAGTTAAATAAAAGTTATTATTTTTCTTCCTTTTTCTCCTTCTTAATCATCACAAATTATAGATTATGTTCATTTGTTTTGCTCGTCGTTTTGCCTTTATGTCTCTTTTTGTAATACATTGATTGCAAATTATAATAATCAGCTACAAAGTGAATAGGTACTGCTATTTGCGGATCAGTCTAATCATTGTACATGTAACTTTTCTGAATAAAATTGTTGTTGCTGTTGTAGATACAAATGCCCCTGTCAATGACAGAATAGAAAAAATGTACAAGACTGTTTTGTGTGTCGCGAGAAGGGAGAAAATATCATCGTTTCAGCTTCCAAAACTGTTGCTGGAACCAAAATAAAGACTATAAAGTGTCTGGGACACCCCGGGGTTTGTCCAGTTGGCCGAAATCTCCGGGGTCCTGAGCAATACTAATTTTTTTAAAACAAATACTGTCTATTGTCCGTAACATCCGGGATAACATTAACCAATGAATACACCCGGCCATTTTACAAAGAAAAACTGGATTGATTACCGGCAGGAGTACACCATCTGTACTCTTGGAAAAGACCGCGTTTATGATCACTGGCAAAGATTTTTTAAAAAGGGTTTGTCACCGGACCATATCACAAACGACGGCGGGTAGTCCCTGGACGGCTCTGGGAGACCCAGACAAAAACGAAAAACTAAACGTAATGGAAAAAGCCTAATCATCCATGCAGTGGACTCGTTCGAAGCTCAGCTTTCACAAATTTATATTTGATAGACAGTTTTAAAAGTAACTAATCTGTGTCATACCGCATGGGTTTGCCGCAATTCTTTGCACCAAATTAGTTTTTTTTTTTTCACAAGTAAACTAACTGGATAAATTTCGTTACAGTGAAAATCTATTTCAAGACTGCCGTTCAGCCAAAAGTATGAGGAAACTATACGCTTATTGGTATCACCAAGCGGAACCGCTGATGCTTTTGAAAGGGGCTTGGAAGAATGTTCTTAGCTCCGACACGATGTTTATTTATAAATGTCAACAGGGAATTATCTGTAATGATCCCCTGATATCAATTATCAGTAAAGGATCACCAACACATTAGCAATAACCCCTGGCTCTAACTTTTCCCCACCTTTGGCTTTGGCACTTTGCCCGGCATCACTCATACTTTTTTTAAAAAAGTTGGAGTGACTGGTAATTTGGTAAAGCTTTTTATTGGATTACATAATTCTTATTTTTTTTATACAGCAAATTAACACCCACAGTTTTTTTAACTTTTGCGATGAAAACTGAAATCGTGAAAGGAGCTCTTTCATGGCTGAATCATTGAAATTTCTCTTTTTGAAAAGTTCGACTTTTATGTTATTTGTCCGCCTAAATCATCTGAAACCAGCACCAAAGACCTTGGTGTCTGTCAAGGTTTGACGCATTTTATACCGATGTATTACCTTGTATTCCGGTCGGGAACATGACTGATAACACGATCCATCAGCAGGTCAAATAACTTAAATCCGACGCTTAAAATCGCCGCCTAAAAAAACAGACCGTCCGTAATATTTGCCTGTCGAAATACTTAGATTGATGTCTGAACAGTGCATGTTTATAGATATTTGAGCTTGTAACTAGGTTTTCTTGCCAATAAGCAAGGCTTTTTGAAAATTCGGTTTTGACGGTTAAATTACTCAGTAAAAGGTAGATCGTTTAAATATATGTGCAAATCGGAAAATCAGCCCGTAAGAACGGAGGAGGTAATATTAAAGAACTGCCGTGTTTTTAGCTATAACAAAAACTGAAAAGGGGGCCTGATTTCACAAAAGAAAGAGTCAAGTGAAAAATATGATAAAATAAAGCTTTATCGCTGACTGGAATTTCGTTTCAGTGGCGCTCGGAAACGGAAATATCTGGTCAAGGTATAAAGATGTGACCTTGTCAGTATATCATGTCTATGAATGATTGAGTCATGGTTCTTATCACGCGCTTTTCCTATTCGGTCTTTGTCCTTTCTGCCGGGTACTTGCAAGTTGAAAAATACTTTAACCCGCTACATACAGAATATTTAATATACAGTACACATCATTCTATAAAAGGTCAAATTGAGACCGGTGCTCGACCAAGGGGGCCGGGAAACAGAAAAGGCCAAAAAACACAGCTTTAATAGTCCTGGGCGAACGAATAGGATGTTAACACCTCATTGAGCTGATCGTGAGAGTTCGCTATACTATAATAGTGACTGTTATTTTGAAATGTTCAATGGATCGACCGAACATTTGGAACGCTATACAATTTTAGTAGCCCAAACATGAAGGTCGAGATTTGTTAAAAACAACAACGGATAAGTCTACCGTAACCAGCAGTAAAATATCACAAGAGAGCCAAAGAAAGGGATTGTTCTCACACACAGCATCCTTGGATGTCCAAGGCAACAGACAGAGTGATATTGTAAGGACTTATAATAGTCTTTACAAAAGTTCTGCCTGCCACGTGGTTTGTTTTAATCCCATCAGTAAAACATCTGGACCATGAATTTTAACATAATATCTGAAAGTAATTCATATCTTCGCCGTTGAAGAGTTCGTTTCTGGTTTTGGTATCTCAAAAGGATATTTTCAAGTTGTGGTGCAATTTGTAGACGGTATATCTAAATAACAAATTTGGTAGTCGGGCATATAATTCGAGGGCAGTATATCCTGTAACTGACAACTGACCGGTAAAGCTGCTTAATACTGTTTTTAAGCTTGACAAATTATTCAGTGGAGCAACTAAAAATTAACCTCAGCTGATTAAATTGGGGAATGCAAAGCGAACTGAGTCGAAAGCTTGAGACATGTCTGCTCTCTTCCGCAAGCTCAAGAAAATTGTAGCAATATTAGTTACAATATATATCCTATGTGCCATTTATCATACTTTGTTAAACATTCAGCTCAAAAAGAACAGGATTGTGTTTTTGCAAACTCTCTCTCAGGACCCTTTGTGCACTGCCCATACGGATGTCATAAAGCGATTACGGAGGCTAGCAAAGGATTTAATTCACATCAGAATGACTGTCGATCGAGATACAGCAATGGCAAAACAAATCGAGGGACACTACAACAACTTGCAGAAATTGCTTCGGGAAATTGAATTTATCACAAGCTCTTCGGTAGATAAAGAACACAGACAGAGAGTTGAGGAAGACGAACTTCAAACTTCTTCTGATGTCTGTCCAGAGGTCTTCAAAGGCTCTACATTCGGGTATCCTTTCTACAAGAAAGGTTTTGAAACCATCAGGTGCCAGCAACAGGTACCAACCAACGATCTTGTTACTTTCATATTTGATGAGATTTCATTCCCGCAAGCGGCCGGCAACAGGGATTTTTCGGCGGCAGATACTAACGGTTTATCTCCAAGTTTACTTAACTTCATTGAAAGTGTCAGGAAGAACTACTCGGCAGTAAATATCTACATTGTTCTGGAGTCGGGGCAAAGCCTGACACGTGAAACGAAACAGGTTATTGCAACGATGGAACGCATAAAAGTTCACACTCCAATTAAGAAGAAAAAAACAGAAGTTATGCAAGACATTCTCAACCAAATAAAAACAAAGTACGTTTTAATTGGCCAAAGCGTTACTCGTTTTAATAATGACAACAATATAGAGAGGTTGATTCGTGTTCTTTCCTCTCACGATGGAATTCATTTCGCAGGTGGCAGTATTAGAAACAACAGCGGCCACTGGTTCAATGGTTGTCTGCAGACACAACTGAAAAACTATACTCTATCTTTTAGGACAGGCTATTTTCATTCTTTTTCCGAGTGCTTGGTCTGTGATCATCTTACTGGGCCATTTGTAGCCAAGACTGCATCTCTCAAGAAATTAGGGTTTGCTTCCACTAGAAGTCGTAATCTCAGACACGGATTGTATCAAGACTTATTTTTAAGGGCGAAACAATACTTTGCTGGTAACCAAGGCAACGCTTTTGTAAGCTGTCCAGATGTTATGTTTAACGTACATACAAAAGAAACGAATGACTTTGAACTGGTGGAGTTTGCTAAAAAGCATAAAATAAGGAAGATTGTGGAGGCTAATGGTAAAGTCCGCTGGTTTGGCTGCAGGCGCGGCTTGAGCTACAGGTCTGGTAAACGATGTTCTGTTCAAAATGGTTACGCGATCCCTCCCTGCTGTTTAGAGAATCTGGCAGATGCGGTTAAGTTCATTATGACGCGATGTGAAGAGTATGGAATTTTATGCGAGTTACAAGAGGGCACACTACTTGGGGCTGTAAAAATGAATAAGGTGTTGCCATGGGAACGAGACGCTGATATCACTTTCCTCACTGCACACTACTACAAGCTTCAAAGGATCAAAAGTCAGTTTGGCAGCCAGGGATATTTCTTTCGCGAGTTAAGTAAGTATAATGACTAATTTTGCGTTGGGAACTTAAAGAAAGCTTTCTTCGGATGCCCACTACAAATTATATTTCTATTGTATTTGTTTTAAAATATTACATGTTATTTGTTTGTATTCACATTTGCAAAAAAACTGACTCGGGCACCGTCGAGTTGCTTTGAAACCAGGGAGGAGGGGGAGGGGGACTGACTAGTGACTTGAAGTGGGGGCAGGACGGTAAAAAAACATATTTTCAGTAGCTCTTTATGATTTTGAAAAAAATTGGGCCGCTCCCTCTCCGCGACCCTTGTGACTTCATTACTTTGAAAAACAAAATAGTTTGGATACTTTCTTTAGTTTTTCTCAAAGCATTCGAAACTTAGCCTGGCGGAAAACTAGCAGCAGTCCTCTATTTTATACTCTGTACCGGGTGACTTATCTGACCTAGAGTTCAGCTAATCGCTTCAGGGCAGCCTAGATGGCAGAAGAGCCTCGCCAGAAGCCCAAAATTTGGGGGTTTTGAGCGAGTTTGGCAAAAAAGAGCTGAACGCGTCAGGGAAAAAGGAAAAAAGGGAGAGAAGCGGAGGGGTCAGATGCTGACCG
Organism: Parazoanthus atlanticus; assembly: GCA_025448195.2. NCBI lineage: Eukaryota > Metazoa > Cnidaria > Anthozoa > Zoantharia > Parazoanthidae > Parazoanthus > Parazoanthus atlanticus. Next base: position 1,452 of record JAOEHT020314838.1, on the reverse strand, counting down.
TCCCTTCCTTCCGCCTCTCTACCCATTTCCCTCTTCCCTGGCCGTGCGACTAATATCTCGTTTCACGACTGCGCATCTGAACTTGTCAAAAAAAAATTCGGAGGGGGCTGTTTTGCACTCCACAGGCAACCTGCTCCACTTAGAGAGAGCGCAACTACTCAATTTAAGGTACCAATTCCACAAACATTCGGAAAGACATAATAAAATTAATTTAAATTGTTTTAATGCTTCCACTGGATCTTATCTCTAACCTGGTGCAAGTGACGAGAGTGTGCAGAGAAAAAAGAGGGGGTACTGAGAAAAAGGAAAGGTTGCTGAGAAAAATGAGAGCGTGCTGCACCCTTACTTAGCTCAGTAATGTCTGGATAAACTTTACTTGCAGCACATTTTGTTAAAAATTATAAAGGGTTAAGATCAGCTGCTCCCTGCTGGAGACAGGCATAAAAGTTTATAGGAAGCCCACAACCGTATTGGACTAGATACTTACTTTTGCTTTCCGCTAATATCACGACAGATCGTGGAGTTATATTAATTTGCATCTAAAACTGAAACGTGTGTTGTAAAGTTTAAATTAAATTAACCACGCGAGAGAATTACCAACAGCTGCAGTCTTATACTGTAATAGGCCCGACAGCAGATCTAAAACCTTTTCATCTAAAATGATTATTTTGAATTGCAGGCCATCCGTGGTGTTGTGTAGATGGCAGGGAGGCTGGGGGCAAGTTTGAGATCATGGCGGACAGCTGGTCCATCCAACTGTATGGCCAGCACAAGATGGACTCTGAGGACCTCATAGCCAACGGCCACAGTCCAACAAGGGTCTTTTTCAGTGGCCAGTGGGTCAACGTGCCTGGGAACCCCGGACAGCACGTTCGTAATCGATACGGTAGAGAAATCTACAGGCACGCTGAGCATTGGATGGCCACTGGTCAGCGGACTGGATGGGACAATTACGACAAACATGGATTCAGCGCATGTCCAGTAAAAGGATTTCACGGCTGTTTAGACCAGTATCTGCCCGATGGCTCAATACAGTTTGAAAATCAGTTCTGACTACGAAAATAACTCAAAATGATATACGACTTGAAATTAGAATTAAGTATAGAAGGAATAAGAAATGTGGAATAGTCGCTGAGTTGTGTGCTGCAGGCCCAGTGCTACCGAGATCGCAGTTCAGTTAACCAAAGCAAACTCATACTACAACCATTTGGAGAAACCATTCCAATTACCGCATGTTTTCTCTCACAGTAAAAAGACTTGGTGACATTTAAATAGGGCCTCCGTGTGGTTTGGGAGAGGGGAGGGTTTACTAAGCTAAGAGGCCTATACACTTTTCAAATAATAAAAAGTTATTCTATTACTATTTGAGTAATTTGGATTTTAAAATGATCAGGTTCAACAAAAAAATACCGGAAAATCCCACATTAAAGCCCACCGGTTATAGCTCTCTCC
>JAOEHT020314747.1:0-10121 GCA_025448195.2 Parazoanthus atlanticus | reverse complement strand
CATTCTCCCAAGCCAGTGGCTTATGTTTAATCGCTCGACGGCACAGATTTTGGCGTGAAAGTCGATTTTATGGAGGGGGGAAAACCGGAGAACCCGGAGAAAAACCCTCGGAGTCAGAAGGAGATCGACAAATCTCAGCCCACATGCGAAGACCAGGACTCGATCCCGGGTCCACAGAGGTGGGACGCACGAGCGCTAACCACTCGGCCATCCTAACCAGAATGCTTTGCGTGACTCTGGTGAAAAAGTGTAACAGAAATGAGGATGCGAATAGCTTCCTGCAAGCATACGGGGACAGCGCTTCGGGGTGTTTTCGTAGTCCATATTTGTGAGAAACCATTTGCATCCTCATTACTGTTGAAAAATGCCACCAGCGTCAGTTTAAAGCTACTATATAATTCTTAAAGAAGCTATCGTTGATTTAGTCACGAAGCGATTAATGAACGCAAAGCATTATGGTTGGTGATGCCACGAGGCCTTAATTTACTACAAAAATATGTTGAGCAAACACCGGCGAGTTCGACAAGTAAACCGTTCTTTTCAAGAGGCTAGAAAAGGAACCAAGCATTGAAGAGATGAACGGACATAGTTCATATACACAGTGATCTGATTTAAATTAACCGGCTATTATTGAGGTGACGAATAATTGCCAATAGATTATTGATTTTATTTTTTTGCATCTCGAAATATCGTAGTCATGAGACAGTAGTAACAGATCTGTAAATATCAATACGAGTCAATTCTTGTATTTCTGACAGGGTCGTTTGTTATGTTAAATTTTCACTGAACTGTTTTTGCTCTGAAGGAAAGCTGGTGTCAAACTGGGAAAAAAGCCCCAGACAATTCATAAACTGTGCTATCTTATCTTTATAATTCTGAAAAATATTAAAATATATTTGTTTTGTTGGGAAAATAAAGGAACTGGTCACATATACAGCAAACTATTTTAAATGAAGTGAAAAATTCTCCCCGCCAATCAATAAGAAATGCATGAAGACAGGTAAGAACAAATTAGCAATACGTCATTTGGCACAGTAAGTTTGTGATGACTGGTAAATAAAAGGAAAGACGTGGGGGGAGTGACGTGTTGCAAAACATCAACCGAGGTATCCATAGCAACGCAATTAAAATCATCTAATGCTAAATAAAAAATTGCTCCACAATTTTTTATAAAGTCTATATGAAGCCAGCTTCATTATAATTAATTAGTGAACTTGCCTAGACTACAGAATCTTGTTCCATTTACTTCAAGGTATTTGCTTTCTTGACTGACCACATTATCATGTATTACCATGTGTCAGTCAATTAACGTAAAGGTTTTCCAATTTCTGGCGCTGTCCATCACAGTCCAAGTGTCCAAACGCTCTATGCAGACGACGCTTCTTCCAATAACTTATTCTCAGTAAACCGAGTTCAGAGTACCTTTGTGAAGAGATACTTTCCTCTTTCGACTTACTTGCACGATCATTTCTCCATCGTGACCGCATTTCAGTGCTGCTGGTTCCCCGCGGAGCATGCCGGCCGGAAGTGCCGGCTTTCTGTCCGCTGACCATGGTTTGTGTACACTGCGCTTTGTCGAGATATTTCAACAAAGTTACTTGATTTCTTGTACCGCGAGAATGTGAGCTCGTGGATGTGTTGGCTCTAAAATAGAAAGAAGATCAGCTTAAGATCGTTACTACTCACAAGTCATCTTTCTCCCTTGAGCTTAACACCTGGAGCACCCAATAAGCCCGGTACATATATGGGCACAACATACACAACATCACGCGTGTGTTGAAAGATACATAAGAAGTGCTGGTAAAAGTGTTTTTAAGTGAGGAGTGAGCTGCATAAATTAGTATATCTTGGCTGCGCCCCAAGCGATAATATCAATATGCAAATTTTTACTAGATCCATTCCCTTGTCATTATTCGGTCAAATTTGGGCTCGTTAATCACTTTTAGCCCCCACGAGGGAATGGATCTAGAAAAATTTTGCATTAGAAAAATGGTGTATTCCGCTCCACTCATGCGAAATTATGCAAATCACGAGTTGCCCTGACCACCTGCGTGTTATGCGTGGAAAACAAACCAGCTCAAAGCATGTCTGAGACACTGGCAGAGGGTGAATTTCTGCAAGATTGAGTGTTAATTTGGTTGCATGTATAAAGCGCTTACCAGCACTAAAGCTACCGTTTGGATTAAAGAAGATGATCGGATGGATATAGCATGTGGAATTATAACGGAGACTCAACGAGAACTCCCAAGAGTTCATTTGTAAGAGTTGCCACGGTCAAGACGAACTCCTGGCTTCAACGTCACTGCAGACTGAAGCACGGGGCACGGACAACAGAAGGTTCGTGACAAATAATTCTATGTTTGTTCGAAGGCTTGACTGGCTTTTCTATTTCTGCTATAACGTAAATGTAAGACAAACACTAAATTTTTTTCGTTGTCGAATCAAGGAATTATGGCGGCGGTGAAACCTCGCAAAAACTCTGGAACTTCATAGGTGACACAGAATGTGGTTCATGCCGCATTGACATTACTTTATTTAAAACTATCTTTCGTTTCAAAGCCCCCACCCCCCAGGGCGTTACTCAAGCAATGTTGGGGTAGGGAGGGACCCTGTCTGTGACCAAAAATTCGAACTTTCTATACCCAGTTTATGACTTTAAGCCCGTTACACACGAGAGGAAGTTCTCTTGACGAGTTTTCGATGACAATTATTACCATACCATTTATAAGGGGAGAAGTGGCAAGTCTTCCTTGACGAGACTCACTTTCATTGGCAAGTCACTTCAGTGCACGTGTAAACATGCCAGTTGATGCAACATCTCCCCTTACACACGGGCAAATAGAATTTGGTAAGGAAATCTTACTCGCATGTGACGAGCTTAAATTTAATTGATACCCAGTTTGTGACTTAACAAGTCCGGTGCTTGCGCCTTGTTTGTGACAGTGAGAGGAAGGAATCGTACACCCCTATTCAAAACCGCAAGCCTGAAAAGCGGCACAACATTGAAGGCGACTATCCCATATAGGCTATACCCCCTCCCAACCTCTCCTGGTCACAAAGATTCCCTTCCACCTCCCTGATGCTAGCTTATGCTAACGAAACAATTGACAAGCAGTGACGTCATCAGAACTTCTATGCTACCAAGTAAAGTAGCGTAATGTAAAATCAGCCCCCACCCCACCCTCCAAATGTGTCAAATCTTACCGTGCCGTTCCACAGTTTGTACTCCGCACTCACACTTTTGTTGATTTGACGTTGTCAGATGGATGTGGCGTTTCGCCAGTATTTCTACAATCCATTTCAATACATTCCGTCCCCAGTTCAATGTCCATTGTCTGTTTTTCTTTTCGCGGCACCTGATTATTAGGCGCCACCGGTTTCTGCTCACTGACTAACGGTGTTAGCTCGTGGGCCACATCATCGTCCAGATCACGTATTTTGTGATTTTCATTCCCGTCCCGCTGGACAACATCTCCGTTTACCTTCTCATTACTCGCACGCAACTTGCCATTATTGACGCGTATTTTCTCGTTACTCGCATGTATCCCCTCGTTACTAGCACGTATTTTCTTCGAAAGGGCATTTTTCTCATCAGTGTCCGCCACCCATACTGGATCTTTTGAACTGCGTCGTAACGTGGGACTTGGTTCCGAGTCACTGCTGGTACTAGCACTGCTAGTCATAGACACCATCAGACTTGACTTGCGCATTGCGGACATGTTCTCGTTTGCCTGCTGCTTCAGCTTTCGATTGCGGTATTTCCTATAAATCGAGTCGAAATTTGAGACAATAACAGGCACTGGGAGGGCGATAGCTAGAACCCCACACAACGCACACCCAGAGCCCACCAACTTGCCCCACAGAGTTTCCGGATACAAATCTCCATAGCCGACTGTTGTCATGGTAACAAGGGCCCACCAGAACGCATGTGGGATACTGGGGAACATACTCCCCTTGGTACCCCCCTCGGCGTAGTACACCATGCTGGAGAAAATAACGATTCCGATTATTAGAAAGAATATTAAGAGTCCCAGTTCCCGCATACTCTTGCGCAAAGTCAATCCCAAAATTTGCAAACCGCTAGAATGGCGTGACAGTTTGAATATTCTGAAAACCCGGATAAGTCGCAGAATACGAAGGACTGCCAGGTTGAAATTCTCGCTGTTTTTCAAAGCCAAGTCGATAAAATATGGCAAGATTGCAAGCACGTCGACAATGTTCAGGAATGAGCGTATAAAGGCGAGTTTTTTCGGGCTGAACAGCAGCCGCACAATGTACTCGAATGTGAACCAGATGATGAAGGCCATCTCCAGTGCAGCGAACCATGACCTTGCTGCGTTTGCTGTTTCGTTGTGACTTGCTGCTTGCTGTCGCTCTACCTGGTCGCTGCTGTTTGTCATTTCCTTGTCCGTTATAACTTTAAAGTCTTGCAAAGTCTCCAAACATAATATTATGATTGATGCTACGATAACAAACACAGACCATATGGCTAGAAACCTTGCAGGACGGCTGGAATCCGGGTATTCAAATAAACACCACACTTTTTTCTGAAACTCGTTTTCTGGAAGTGGAATCTGTTCCTCCGTGTCGTCTTCATCGTTCAGTATTTCTTTCACAGCTTTCACAGCATTTTCTCCAAGCTCAAAGAATTCGACTTCTTCTATTAAAATTTCCGGAGACACCTCTGGAGGGCAAACTAGCCGGCCACTTGACTGGTAGAAATATAAAATGAGCTCGAAGACTTGTTTGTTGCGATCGAAGAACAGTTCATCATAATCATTGTCATAATATTGAGAGCGTTTATCTGGGTCCCCAAGCAGTGTTTCGGGAAATTTCTCCAAAGTGTCGAGGTACGTTTCGTAGCGGAAACCAGAAACGTTGATGGCAACTCGTTTTCGTTTGTGATGGCGACCAGAAAAGGCACCTCGGGCCTTGTGCCTCCGTTTTTCATCCAGTGTCTGAGTTTCCCTGAAGTCGGCCGTTGGATGATAAGTGTGTACCTGACCCATCTCCGCGCTAAACATAACTTTTTTGTCGCTGGACTCGCTAGTGTGCTCCGAATCCTCGTAAATTGGTTGATTCGGCGGTTTCCCTCTGTCAGTAGTTCTTGCAGTAGGTATATTCTTTACATTAATATTTCTGACGCTGTAGGCTCCTAAGTTCGCACCCATCGTACCTAAACCCAAAAGAAAAGAACATAAAACATGAGCAAGAGGAAAAGATAATCATTAACCACGCAGTTAAGAGGTACCTTTATCGCATGCAATGAAAGTTGCTGAGGTGTCAGTTGTGTGGTCTAGTTAAGAACGTTAACAAACCCCAATATGAGCTGCTCTTAACAAAACAAACCGAAGCAAACTATCGACTACTGTCCACAATTTCATTGAGCTGCTGTCAATGTTAGAAAATTATTTCTTTAAGATCGAATGAAATGCAGAAAGGAGGTACCTTGATATTCCTCACTGTGAGAGCGAACGACATTGCCTTAGAATGCAAAACAGGGAAACGGAACGGTGTTGTTCATTTGTAATCTGTTGCGGTATTCAATGAACAATAGATTAAGCGTCGTATTTGAATGAGCGTATGAGCATCAAACAGTTTAAAAGCTATAAAGTATCACAGAATCAACTGAAAAACGACATACTCACGGCTGCACTCGAGTACCGAGCAAGGGCCATCACAAGGAGTTTCTCTTAGACCGTGAAATATTAGTACAAACGTTTTTGAAATATTTGGCGTTTTATTGCGTGGCTTTGCGAGGTCCAGATGTTCACAACTCCAAAATCAATTGCTTGACTCGTGGTTCTGCAGGCGCCTTTCCTTTGGCTTTGTGATATCGGTACTAGAATGCCACACGAAGCAAAAGCTCTCGTTCCCAAGGAGGGTGTTAGAGTGAAGGACCGAGCTGCGGCCTGAAATCTCAGATGTTCAGTGATCATGTACATGCGGTCGCCGATGAGTTTAAGATAAACATTCTTTCTCTCGCACTTTGGTATTATGACAATTTTATACAATGACAGCAACGGCTGTGTGTGAATTTTAATGCAGAAAGTCAGTGAAGTGGAAATGTTTATATTGACCTGACTTGACACCTTATTATATTCGCTAGGAGTTAAAGAAAACAACTTTCAACTGGCTATTTCAAATGAACAATACGTTAGCTAGAGCAAAGCGAGACAGCCCTTTTTATTATATAGTTTTATTCTTTCCCTAATCATTTGATAATTTTATCTTAATACTTTGTTCAATATATGGTACGACAAAAAAATATATTTAATATAAAAAAAACCGACTGAGTTGTGTTGAGCTTCGTGATAGAGGGTAATAGTTCTCTGTGGGAACAGCAAAACAGATATTTTTAGTCTTTTTGACAGACCACAGCAGAGGAAGTCTGCAAGGGGTAATATTGTCAGAAAGCAGTGTACTGTTGTTGTTTATGTCATGCTAGTTGCAGACTTTTAATCATTCGCTGTTTCTTCCGAGACACCGACAGTCAAAAAGTAATAAATGTTTTTGTAAGCAGTTAAAGAAACTGTATAAACATTAAACTCGAATTGTTCTCGTTACACAGACCAGTTTAATAACCGAGGAGGTCACAAGTATGCAAGCTGGGGAGCTGGAAGACATGATCACAGATTTCGCATCAATCACCCCTCTCAAAAAATCACATTGGTAAATTGAAGTAGTTGTCGAAAACCCAGACAAAAAGCCAATTTTTTTAACAAATTGAAAACTTTGACGTTCGAAAATGTTTTTGTGACAGCTAAAAACTTCACCGAATTTATGCAGAGACACCAAAATCACTCGTCACACCGAAGTTATAAGTTTTCCTATTTTCAGTGAGTTCGAAAAAAGCAGCGTTTTTATGCAATGTAGAAAATACTATTAACTCTAAAACCGTTTGAGTGTAGTAAATATGTTAAGCAAAGCGTCTTAGTTTAACGGAAACATGTTTCTTGTGCTCTTCTATATTCGATCACTGATAGACTTCGCCGAAATCTGTTGCCGAGTGTTGGTTTTTAAGCGCTAAATTGTAAAAAGATTGCTGAATAAGATGGTCGCTTAAATCCTAAAATCTCTAAATTGATGCATTGCTAACATTATGTCTACCATCCAAAAATTGGACCGAGGTATTTTTGGAAAGTATAGGTTTCTGCGAACGTTAGTTAAGAGACCCTATGCACACTTAACATTGTTGATAGCCTTCTTTACATGCTGTGGTTTGCTTTTACTACTTTCTGCTCGTTTTGGAGAACGTTTATCGTAGGTGTAAAAAGTTTTAATAAAGTTATCAAGATAGCCTTGATTCACATACGCTGATACAGCAAAGTAAAACTCACTACTTCTCTCAGTTGCATTATTAAAAGCACGCAACTGGGACAGCACTATTCTAAAATACAGGAATATTAGTAATTCATTGCATGAGTAATATTAATTAAGGTGACGTAATGCAACTGTAGTCCTTGAAATTAGATATAAAGTCAGCCTCAGATTTTTCTTAAGTTGTTCTTATTTGTATACATAAAATAACAGTTCTAGTTGAAACATTTGCCTTTTATTGATGTGAAGCAGAGCTTGAGATTGTTCTTAACTTGTTCTTAAAATATGGCAAGTCTGCACTCCAAATCTGACCCTCAGTGTTTTTATAAAGTTTGTTCTTATAATGAAAAAAGCGTGTAGGCTAGCATAAATTGACAAAAGGTCAACATTTGTCTGTTGTTATGCTTCCCAATTCCTGAAATTAACAAGGCCACCATAACCACTTAGTTATTATACCCTAAACATCCAGATCAGGGTCCAGAATCCTTTGCGCGTCTTAAGTTTCGCGTGGTTGAAACCGGTGTTTTCGGTAGGTAGTCGACTTCCATCGCAAGCTACTGCCAGAGTACTGATTATGCCAAATGACCTTTAACTTGAGTTAGATTATTAATGTTGGTCTACAGTGAGTTATTTTTACTTTTCCGATTGACTTGATGATAAAGTGCAAAGGATGCTGGTTATTCGGCTGTAGGCCTTTAAGAGGGCGTTTCACCTGAAATTTTGTTGGTGATAAGGAGGATTGGAGGGAGAATTAAGAAGGAAAAAAAGTTTTAGAACGCAACAAACACTGTTCCTAAGCGAGCGAGTGCCACTCTTCGGATAGCATACGAGTTGTGTTCGTCCATTAAATATATTTTAAAACTCCAAAAATTAGTTTTAAACTTACTTCGAATCCAAACAAACCAAAAATTCCTACAAAATCAACAAATTTCCAACCCCCTTATCTCCTTCCATTCATCTCCAAAAATTTTCAAAATATTTGTGAAATTTGTATCAACTGGTACTATATCCCTGTGATTCAAAATTTTGATTCTTTTAATTGAAGCCGACATATCGACATAATATGACGTAATTGAGCGCGAAATTCGATTTCAGGTGAAACGCCCCCTTAATAAGCGATGCGAGTTTAGATAAAAAACATATCAGTTATAAGCGCAAATAACTAGCATAGATATTTGACAAGTTTTCTGTTGATTATGTAGAACTTACATTTATAATTATTATATGCTTTATTGTCCATACCTTGCAATCTATATATTTTAATTTGAGCCGACGTTGTTCACACAATGTAACAATACGTTTATTTAATTAGCCGCTTGTGTAAATACTTAGTATATTCTTAGACTTTTAGATTTTTAACGTTGTAACTTTTAGATTTTTAAGCTGAAGAAGGCCGAACGGCCGAAGCGTTTTTATTAAACTGGACCTGCGAGAAGTTTTATAATCTTTCTCACCTTTTTCTTAAAATCAACCTATATATAGAGAGATAGAATATATAGTTTAAGAATAGAAAAACGACGGATTTGCAAACTCCTTGAATCCCATTATTGCATATAAAACGAATATTTCGGTCATTCTACCTTCATCTGTGTTTGGCACTATTTCAACATTTTGGCAACGAAAAACAAGCTAATTTTACTGGCATATATTCATACTTTAAATTTGCTCATTTTCCGCTCATATAATCACCTATCTTCAAACCGCCGTAACTTTGGTTTGCTGCTCCGAAAATTGTTGCGCTTTTTTTCAAAAGACAGGGAATTTCAAGATCTTTTGTTCTAATAAAATACGCAGTTGAAGTGTTGTATTATAGCATGATTTTAACAGCCTTTTTCAGTGATTTCAGTTAACCTTGAGTGTTTTATTAAAATACGCGAATTTATAATATAATAATAATAATAACAACAATTTATACTAATAATAATTTCACCTATCGTTTCCGGTCTAAATCGATTAGCAGACACGTTAACGACTCCCTGGATTTCGCTTTGTTTTAAAATGTTGAGGGTATTTGGGATATTCAAAGAGTTACGAGCTGTTTTATAAGAGCTCGAAAGAGGTCAGTTTGGGAGGGCGGGGATCCCTTGTAATCGCACCGTTTATCGCGGCAGTCACCTTAGGGAAAATCCACCCAGAAGACAAACCTAAACAAAAATGTTCCACCACAATTATCATTCTGATCCACTTTCGCAATCACAAGTGTGAGAACATGGTGCGAAGAGGCGAAGTCCTAAAACGAAGCTGTTCACAGTTGTTAATAGACAAACCTAAACAAGAATGCTCCACAACAAGCATCATTCTGATCGACTTTCGCAATTGCACGTGTGAGAACATGGTGACATATAAGGGACGAAATCCTAAAAAGAAGCTGCGCACAGTTGTCATTTGGCTGGATTTTCCAAAAGGTGTCTGCTAAAGTTGGACAAAAATGGCCTCATTTTCTCATAAAAAGGCCTAACTTTAAACCGCCGTAACTTCGGTTTGCCTTCTCTCGCTTTTTCTTTTAAAAGACAGGGAATTTTAATGAGAAGCTAGGGAAGCTCGGCCTCGCCTCGTGCCACTCAAACGCTTTTTTCGTGCTCTCCAAACTTCACCCGTAACTCGATAGACGCTCGCTAAGCAGGGACCATTTCTTAAACATCCGATACATCACAGACTGTTACAGTGGTTTTATTTTACAACCTTGTGAGAAAACGTGTCTGCCGCCCCTAATTAGTACCTAATTAGTTCCGGCACCAGATCGATTTTTTGTCAGTTTAGAGCCGTTTAAACTTACTAGAAACTATAACCAGAATGCAGGA
>JAOEHT020314659.1:0-10123 GCA_025448195.2 Parazoanthus atlanticus | reverse complement strand
TGACTTTGAAATAGCCTGATGTGAAACCACCGTTAATAATGCAACTTGAGATATCATGATAAAAAACATTTACCCATGCATTTAATGATGGACCAAAGTTAAAGGCGCATAAACTTTTTTTCATAAAATTCCAATTAAGTGAATCGAAGGCTTTTTCAAAATCTATAAAAAGCATGAGACCATGCATATTGTGTCTTTTTGTGTACTCCATAACATCGGCAATTGTTCTAACTGAATCACCAATTTGTCGATCCTTAACGTAGCCGCTTTGATCCGAGTGGATTATTGAAGGAAGAACATTTCGAACTCGTTCTGCTATTGCTTTAGAGGCTATTTTATAATCAACATTAAGCAACGAGATGGGTCTCCAATTACGAAGGAAGGACTTGTTTTTTTCCTTTTTTGCTAGGAGGGTTATAACTGCTTGCCGCTGAGAAGCAGACAGCTTACCCCTCACGTACGACTCGTTAAAACTTTCGACTGCAAGTTTGCCAATAATAGGCCAGAATGTTTTATAAAATTCACATGTAAATCCATCGTTTCCGGGTGATTTGTTATTCGGTAACGATGAAACAATTTTGGTGCATTCTTCCATTGTTAATAGTCCTTCGCACGATTGCATTTCCTGTTCACTGAGTTTTGGCACATTTGTGAAAAACAAAGCGTCATTGTTATCGTCAGATTCCCCCGGTTTTGAATTATAAAGGCTCTCATAAAATCGTTTTCCCTCTTGGAGAATACTTTTAGAATCTGTGATTATTTCCCCACTGGCAAGTTCTAATTTTCCAATATGCTTACGAGTGTAATTTCGTTTTTCCAAGTCAAAGAAATACTTTGTGGATTTTTCCCCTTTCTCATGCCAACGTGCTTTGGATCTTGTTATGATTCCTTGAATTTTTTGATCGTATAATTGTTCTAATTCTCCTTTTAGTGCTTCATACAGTTCTATATTGTTTTCCTCATTTTCATTTTCGGACAACTTCTCGTCCATTTTCTTTAGCTCATTAGTAATATATTCTTCCCTACATTTTCGCGACAACGCTTTTTTCTTACTGAAATCTATTGTTGCCTGTCTTATTCTATATTTTGCCAAATCCCACAGAAGACGTTTATCGTCTATTTCTTCAAATTCAGATAAACATGCTTCGTAAGTTTTTGCAACCAAATCAACATAACCTCCATCTGTAACAGTAAATACAGGCCAATACAGAATGTTATCTGTTGACATCCCAGAATATAATAGATAATACAGTAATGTATCTTATTTGCTTGATGTTCCAGAATGTAAAAATAAATCCAGCCTGTTATTTGTTGATGTTCAAATATTGTAATAAAATGGAACCTCTTACAAAAACAGAGGGAGGCTTAAAATGTTAAACTTTGTTGTGTTTATCTACAGATTAGCTACAGATTACAGGTTTCTAGTTCGTTCATTTTATAACAAAAAGATTAATAAAATGTTTCATGCATGTCTTGTTGTCACTCCCCTTTGTGCTATATTTATTTGTACTTGCCATATTACAAATTTCTTGAGCTCAGGACGGCAGCATTCCACTCACTGTTAGTGACTACTAGTGATAATAATAATGAACGTTTCACCTTCTTCATCTCAACTGCCGTCTTAGCTCAGTTGGGAGAGCGTTAGACTGAAGATCTAAAGGTCCCTGGTTCAAACCGGAGAACTCGCACGAGTTCTGAACATTCCCGAGAGACGGCATTTTTTCTCTTTCCCTATTTTACTTTTCTTTATATTGATAATAATAATAATGATAATAATAATAATGAACGTTTCACCGCCTTCATTTCAACTGCCGTCTTAGCTCAGTTGGGTGAGCGTTAGACTGAAGATCTAAAGGTCCCAGCTTGTTCAAGCCGGAAAACCTGCACGTGTTTTTACTTTTCTTTATGTTGATAATAATAGTAAATAATAATAACAATGATGAACGTTTCACCCCATTCATCTCTCGCTTTAGACTGAAGATCTAAAGGTCCCTGGTGCAATCAGGATAATCAAACCATTGCAAGACAATACCGCGCAGGACTTTATTTTCACAGGAGTATAATTTTGCGATTATTGGACAATACGCAAAAAAATGTTCCCGCAAAACAACCTTACGGGAAAATGTGCTCTATAGAACAAAACTCTAGTTTTCCTTCGACAGTTTTATAAACGCCGCGGAGTGCGATAATTGGCGTTTCGTCCCTAGGAAAGACAAACAAATCTGTAAAATTTGGCCATTTTCTCTTATTTCCGTGACACAATATTCCATCAAACCGCAAAACGATGTAAATTCACGTCATAAAATGTAGCTCATGGGCTGCGCCTTGTGCTACCCGACACTTTTCTCGTGTACTTACAAATTCCCGCGTGCTTCTATAACTCAACATAAAGCGCGGCCTCGTTTTCTATTTCTATATTACAGCTGAGACTTAAAGGAATCCGCGAGAGCAGTGGTTAACAGTGATAACTTATAACTTGTTCATTCCAATAGGTGGACAAAGGGTGGGAACACCTGCAAACAAAAATATATAAAGAGTATTGTACTTGAAAGTTAGATACTGGATGTACAAAAGTGTTTCTGTTTGTTTTAACAAAAATTCGTTGCCATTAGGAAACGGCCAAGATGCTGCTGAAAACTCAGATTTAACCCAGTCCCCGCTAGTGATTTTTGAGCCCTTGTAGCTCGAAGCTAAAATTGAAGGATTTTTCGGTTGTCATAGTAGGGAATATTACATACTGAAGACTATCAACAGTCCCAATTTTGTCGAGTGCAACATCCTGAATTCGAATCGCAACCGGCTCGTCCACTATCGCAAGATTTCTTTTTCGGCCGACGAGCTAAAGAGGAAAAATAGGGACTTCTCAACTAAAGAATTCTTAAATCCCAATTGTATACGGGTTTTTAAAGTCCCACTTACAAGGATTCTTAAAATCCCAGTTGTGAGGATTCTTAAAGGCCGAGTTGCAAGGGTTCTTAAAATTCCAGCTGTTTTTTAAAGACTCTTTAGGTCTCAGTTGTAAGGAATCTTAAAGTCTCAGTTTTTAGGATGCTTAAAGTCCCAGTTGTATGGATTCTAAAGTCTCATTTACAAGAATTTTTAAAGTCGGAATTATAATGATTCTAAAATAACGTAAGGGTTTCTTAAGTCTCAATTTCAAGGATTCTAAAATAATGCAAGGTTTTCATAAATTCGCAGTTATAACGAACGATACGTCAATGTCTCGTTTCTTAAGGCCTGGCTCGCACTTGTGAAATAAGAATAAGCACAAGAACAAGCACAAGCGCAGGAAAATCCCGATGTGAACATGCAAGCACATCCTGTGCTTGTGCTTATCCTTATCTTGCTTGTTACTCCAGTGTGAACATCCGTGAAACAAGCATAAACAACTCTGTTGTCGTTATCAGCCCACTTTGCGCGTGTGTGTTTTCTGTTTTCCTGTGCTTATCTCACGTGTGTGAACATCCTTTCTTTATGCTTGTTCTTGTGCTTGTGCTTATCTCACAAGTGTGAACCCGGCTTAATGAAGTACATAAGGCAATTTAGCTGTTCCGAGTTACACAAGGTCGTTTTATTAAGATGTTCCGTGTCTTTTACAAAGGACACTGTTCCCATGGAGCTACTAATAATGAGCCGCCGACCCTATGCGATAAAAGGCAGTTACAAAGAATACAAAGAATGCTCTAACTTGTTAGCAATTATATATCAGTGTAACTTTGATCTAACGGGAAGTGCTTCCCACAAGGAAATAATGAAATTTTCTTTTATGTTTCGATCTCGCTCGTGTTCACTCGTGCTGCGCACTCATGTATAGTTTATGAACGATACTCCCCATGAATCCTCTGTGAACTTTTGGTTTTAATGTTTCAGCCTTAATCAGTCTCAGCGGGAAATGCTTCCCACGAACAACTATTTCTAAAGACAAAACGCCTCGAGTTGAAAAACATTGTAAAATTTTCCAACTCAACTTCGTTTCGGTATGTTTTCAAAGTCTTGATAATAATATGGACGAAGTTTTATTGGCAGCTTGCTTATGTTTCTGCCAAGAGTTTATCCACTATTGTCACTCCCTAATTTATAAAACAGAATTCCGTGATTATTCAGTTTTAGTTGGAAGAGAGGCAATTGTCACGAAACCACTCACCTGGTTGTTGGTCCAAGTCCATTGAAATATGCGACGCATGTGGCATACATATTTTTTTCTTATTTACCAACTTATTTTCAACCATTTTTGTTGTTATTGTCGTTTTCAAGAAATGTTGAATATTGATATTACTACGATTGCCTGGCAGAAACAGTCAAGATAAATTTTTTTGAAACAATAAAACGTTTTAAAAGTTTTATGAAACTTTAAACTAAAAGCGCTTTTTTATGAAAAAAACAATTAATACTTTCACTGAGAAGGAACGATTGATCAAAAACATCAGCAAAACTAACATTATTTGAGCTATTTTATTATTAATACATAATGAGTCGACAAAAAGAAAACAGAAAGCTAACGGCAGTTTTAACAATATAGGTACACAGAAAACATAGAGTACAAACTTACAGGATAGTCTGTCTCTGCAGTCCGCAGCTTTTAACAACGTAGTTACGTAAGAACTGGCATGGAAATTATATTCTGGTGACACCGAGAAAATTGAGACTGTCATGAGGAAGACAAAATATTGGCTTATGGCGCAAAATAAGGCTTCTCCACATTTTCTAGTTAGTTCTGAAGGTTTTCCATTTTTAAACACTCTATCCTTCTCTAAAAGGAACATTGACTGCAATTTTTGTCTGTACGCTATAAAAGAGAAAATGCATGAAATATCTGGCATTAAGCATATAAAATTTGAAACCGTAGTTCACTTTGCTAAACCTAACAACATAGCTTTACAAAATTTTTGGCAGTTTTCAGCTTGTTCAAAATTTCCTTACCTAAAGTGTTTGACAGGTCATTTTTTCCTTCTAATTCTTTTTCAAGAAGAGTGATTTGATCTTCTGGTAGCATTTGTTTTCTTTTCTGTCTCTTTTCTGTAATCCCTGGAGTGATCTGTTTTATCACCTGATAAGATATTTGCATTTAGACTTTTGAATACAAACTGTTACTAACTATGAAAAAGTCTAAACGGCACTGAACATTTGGTTTTCGTCTTCTCCATGTAAAGAATTTACACTTGACCTGGGTTTAAATCTCTCCAAATATCACCTATAAGTCTAAGCTAAACTTAACTGTGCGGAGTTCGACTCTTGCAAGGGAAGGATTTTGTATCAGTTGTTGCCCTCCAATCGTTGTTTGTCTATTTCTACACCAAGAACAAGGTTAAAGTCACTTTCACAGTACGTTGAAATGCATCAAGCTTTTAAAAGTAATCTAATTGTTTGAAGAATTTTGAATTACCTTCATTCGGGCCGTATATAATAGCAATTGAGTGCAATTCATTGTTTTCTTCTTTTTGTTTGTAAATATCGACTATAATGGACCGGCCTTTTGCGTCAGCAAAATATCTAATGATTTCTAAATTAGAATTATAGTTAACTTTAAATAAGATACCAACGCCTGTACTGCTGCCGCTTGAATTGCCTCCGAAAGTTGCGTTGTTGCTCCACTCGCAAGCCCACTGGTTCGCCTGGGCCCGGTTGTTCAAAGCTCGATCCTGAGTTAACTCTATGTTTTATTAAGGGTTAAACCAGGATTAGTACTAATCGGGCTTTGAACAACCGGGCCCAGGTTAATTGTGCTCTTACAAGAGGTGCACCCTCTTGTAAGAGATAAATCTAAAAACGTTTTTCTTTCATCCAGTTAAATAGCTCTTTTCTTTACTTTGCCAGCTAAATGCGTAATCCTATTTAGGATGATTAACAAAAGCATTTGAAAAGCACACTACTTTTGAACTGTGCCCATGGTTTGAAGGTAGAAACTGTACCGAGAACGGTCAGATTAAGTGAAGCAAAATCCCGGTCTTTGGGTGAAATTGTATTGCAACTGCTTGTTGAAATATGTCTCTCTTAGAAAATGCAAACTTTTGAGCTTCTCTTTGCTTTTGCTATGTATTTACGCTTCATTACTGCCCGTATAAAGCAAACCTATTTTTATAGTTTCTTAAAATTTGTATTCAGTTGGCTTGAGTGCTGCTATCTTTAACGCCTTGGGAATACTGAGAGACTCCTGACTTCTGTTTTTCTGTGTGGCACCGCGGAAAGGAAATAACTAAAGTTTATCATCTTCTGGATGTAATTTATCCTACCTTGAATATTGGTCGGATATATTCATGATTGTAAATTTCTGCTGGTCTGTGTACAAGTAACGTTCGATCACCTTTGCTTGTTTTCCTACTTCCCGGGCTTTGAACATTGCCTTTACCAGAATATTTTTTCTTCTTGTAATGCCCTGGCATGTTCGGCAGTGTTATATGCATCAGGGAAGCAACCAGATTCTTGGAGTTTTCTTTTAGACCTGAAAACTGTGCCTCGATCCGAGCAGTGATGGCCCCTGGCCTGTTGGACGATGGTTTGCCCACCCTGTGTACCGCATGAAATTAGGGTTGTGTCAATCCCCAAAATCCGATTCCTTGCGTCGACATTTCGTTCCTCCGTTTCCGGAATATTTGCAAATCTGAGGTTTTCTCTTCGCGTATAAACTCACCATTTTAGGTATCTCTCTCTTACTCCTCGCTCAGTTAAGTCTTCACTTCCGTTATTTCTTGCTTATTAAAGGCTGTCATTCTTTTCTGTTGCTGAGATTTTGCAGAATCTTTCTGCACTCTGGTATCTTCCTCTAAGTCCTCGATTCTTCTTAAGTTCTCCAACTTCCACCTTCATTTCACGTCGAAAGACCTTCACTTCTTCGTAGAGTTTGTCAAACCGGTCGAGTATTTCCCAGTTCATTCTCTGTATTAAATCTAGGACACTTTGCAGACTCGGTGGGGTATCGCACGCGGTCTTCTCCTTCGATGCTTTTGCTTTCTTCGGGTCCATCGTGATTGATTAAGTTTCGGTTAAGCTTAATCTTCCTCTGTTCCCTCTTTTATGTTTTCCCGACATCTATTCTAATTTTTGCGGCAAGTCTAAGTACATCAGTTTGGAGCCGAAACGGTCACTTTTTGGATTACCCAAATCCAATCCATAATGTGCTCCCGGATCCCAGTTAGTCTCCTATTTCTATTTTTATATTCTTAACATGAACAGAAAATCAGAAAAATGGTCATTCTAACTGTTTAGCATAATTTTATTGCTAAAACTTTTACAAGCCATTTTCAAACAAACATTTAAAGGATTTTAGGCTCTTCTCCAACGATTTCGTGTCCCTCGATTAAGAATGACCAGATCTGCTAGAGTTTCTGAGGATGGTTTCTTTTTCCTTTTCCTCAATATTAGTTCCATAAAGATTGAAAAACATTGGTTGCCTTCATTTGATAAATAGTTCCAGGACATTCATGTGGCTTTTCAAACTGACTAACAAACAAGAAATTGTTATAATTTTTGAAACAGTCGTGTTCCACAGTCACAGAAACTATAGGTTATCAGGGTTTGTATATTGCAGTTGCTATGGTAACCTGCTGGTGGCACGGATGTTGGACCACGTATCCACAGGGCCGATAATGGCGGCAGTGACGCGGAAAAATGAAGCCATGCACATCCAGTTTGGCACGGAAAGATTTCAAGTTTTTACAGAGAGCACTAGTTTTTTTCCTGCTGTGAAGATTCGTATATGGTTTCCCGAACTTTATAACAGACAACAACGAATGTTTTCTATCTCCCGTAAGATTATTGATATGTAGAAAACTAATATTCACTAAAGGCAAATTCATTTCCAGTTCCACACGTGAAATGATTAACCTGGTCGAAACGTGTTTTCTAAATGCTTCAATAAAATTGTTTCACTTACATAACTTAAGAAGCCGAATAGTTACAATGAAAAGCTTCAAATCCGAGGTCGGCACGAAAAAGAAACCAGTTCAACCAAGCAATATGTTCGGCCAGAGAATAACAGTTTAACTTGAGGTGTCATGTTTATAAAACTTGAGCAAGCTGATTTGGATTCAAGAAAGTAAGAGAGAGTTAGTTCCGGTCAAAAAAAATAATTCTGAAATTCTGGTGTCATACTGAGTTAACTACGTCATATTATAATTGTGCTTCCTATCATTCAAAAGAATAACTTGTCAGTGGCAGATTCTAGATCAATTCAATTCGCCAGTATTTTCTGGTTGTACCAAAGCACCGTTCCCTAGCAACAGTTCAGCATGACAACTGAAAACAGACTTCATATTCCATAATGTAGATCTTATCTTATTATATCCGCTTCTCATCTGTTCTTGGTAGCTAATGTAAACATAATTTGCTGGCAACACTAACAACTTGGACTATGGGCTGTTCAGCGAGCAAAAATGTCACTCCTAAGCCTCAAGATGTTAATCAAAATATTCCCGAAGCAAAAAGCCCAGAAAAGCAAGAACAAGCTCCTCAAATCCCGCCGCCAACTCAGCCACCCATCAAAGAAGCCGTCAATGAACCCGCCGAAGAACAAGATGAAGAAGAGCCTCAACGTTCGCGAGAGGATATTATCGAGTACTACCAAAATGAATATCCCGAGTTCCGCTCGCTTTTTAGAATGGTTTTGAAGGTTGTTGAAAAAATGAATAACCTTGTTGAGTTTGGTGTTAAATCTGCGAGAAACCTTAACGAAGCTAAGGATGCCTTGGAAGAGTTCGTTGACACCAGCAAAATCGAGCACACGTGGACGGTTTTGGGGGATTTCATGGCAGACATCAACGCAGCTAAAATACTAACTAAAACCTTGTCCGAACTCTACGGAAACTACCTCAATATGGTGGATGATTTGCAAGGCACGGACACACCGGCTGCGACTGCGCAGTTGATCGTTTTTGGCTTAACCATGTCGCTGTTAGACTTATCTGACAAATCGATACCATTCACCGTTTCTTGTGCAGAGAATGGGCTTATCCCAGTTCTTGTGGAGTTCTCCATGGCACTGGCAGCAAAACTTTCTGATCAAGGCTATAATTGGGACCAAATGAATTTGACAGGGAAGCTCTTTACCCAAACTCTAGGAACCCTTCATAACATTGCACGGAGGGCTGAGAACCGTGTGCCCTGCTCCAAGATCAAGTCAATGGTTCCCACCCTGTTGGACTGGACTACAACCAAGGGTCAGTTCTGGGGAGTGTTATCGCTTCTCACGCTCTCCTTTATACTCGACGAGGAAAGCAATCACTTGCTCAAAGCTAAAGAAGACGTGCTACACTTCCTTGTGGAGATACTAGACGATACGCTCGAGCAGCCAAACAGAAGATCTCTCGGTTACTCTTCAACTGAGCTGGCGGAAGGTTTGATTCAAATCGCCGTTAACGATAGCAACAAGCGACTATTGGCCGAGCATGGCGTGATTCCCGTTCTCAAAAAGATGCTTCACACCGCTAACAGCGAGCAGGAACAAGAGAGCGCAGCAAAAGCTTTCTATGTGCTGTCGTTTAACGAGCAAAACAGGAAAGAAATGGAGACCGAAAGCGAGACAATGGAGATTCTTCATCGTCTATCTAAGAGTGAAAACCGACAGGTTAAGAAGATTGCTGAGGGCACTTTATGGGAACTTGAAGGGAAACACAAAAGGGCGAAGAAGGCGGCCGAAGCGCCCGCTCCCGCGAGTCAGCCATCCAGCGGTGGCATGCATGTGATGATCAGCTACCAATGGGATGTGCAGAACACTATGATAGACGTGAAGAACCGTCTGCAGGCGGCTGGGTATCAGGTTTGGATGGACATCGAGAGAATGGAGGGTTCAACTCTGGAGGCGATGGCTAAAGCTGTTGAGAATGCGAGTGTTGTGCTGATTGGAGTGTCACAAAAGTACAAGGACAGCCCCAACTGTCGGTCAGAGGCCGAGTACACGTATCAGGTAAGAAATATACATAACAAACATTTCAAAAGTACAACACATACTTTACGCCTATTGTATAGTAACAAGTACCAGGGCCGTCGGAATGGAGGGGGCCGAGTAGGCCCGGCCCGGCCTCCCCCCCCCCTCTCAACGTTCGACACCCTATTTTGCCTTCAATGATTTCTAAATATATTTATAATTGCTTTGAAAAAAGAGAAAAGGCACTCTCTCCCACTTAATAAC
>JAOEHT020314567.1:0-10124 GCA_025448195.2 Parazoanthus atlanticus | reverse complement strand
ACTATGCAACTCCATCTTCATAAAGAAGAAATTTAGTATCTTAGTCCATAATTCTTGATAATTGTTCAAAATTACGCAGAAATGCTCTCAGGATGCGGTGGATGCGGATTTTACTGTAGGATGCGATTCCGCACCACCGCATCCTGTCAGAGGCCCTGTTCTAGGTAACTTTCAATTAATCAAGTATTGGACTCTTTATAAATTGTGACAATTTAAACAAATCTTACCAGAAGCGTGGTGATTATGATGTGAAAATCAATGAAAAAGAGCAAACAATTAATTTTATGACCAATAACCACAAGTGCATGTATGCCTGGTGAACTAAGAGACTTTGACAGAAAGAGAAAATGCACCTGATCCAGGAAATGTCACAACGGTTGACCCTATGCAAGCCATTGAAAGACGCATTAAAGGTATTTACTCACGCTTCAAACAAGTACTGTCATGTACATTGTACACCTGCAGAACACCAGTTGTTTCAACTATAGAGTTATGCCCATAATTTAATATACTGGCATAATTCGGC
The DNA here is from genome assembly GCA_025448195.2 of Parazoanthus atlanticus. Taxonomy (NCBI): domain Eukaryota; kingdom Metazoa; phylum Cnidaria; class Anthozoa; order Zoantharia; family Parazoanthidae; genus Parazoanthus; species Parazoanthus atlanticus. Next base: position 9,598 of record JAOEHT020314567.1, on the reverse strand, counting down.
TAAGTCAGAGGGGGTGTTCACAAACTTACATTTGGAGTACTGTCAGTGCATTGTCCATTCAGGATGGGCCTCTCAAACATGTTGGAAAACTCGTGCTTTGTCCCCAGGAAGTTTGGACGCACAAAATCCACCATACACCAGTATTCTATCAGGTTATTCTGTAGTGGGTAGCCAGTCAAAACAACGCGTCTCCTGCAGTTATCATTTGTAATTAGTTAATTAGTCTCCTGAGAAAGGAAAAGTGTGTCGAAAGTTCTCATCTGAATTTCGGCTGGAGAGGTGCTGTCAGTAACAATTTGGGGCTCATAACCTCAAAGTTTAAGCTATATCTGATGCAATTGGTAAGCTCACACTTAAGATACATTTTTTGTATTTTATTTGTTTACTATAAATTTTTTTGGAGAGATCAGATTAGAAGCCACTGAAATTACTCAACTCGACAATTAAAATGCAGATATTATCATTATTAAAACATTCATATAATTGTTTGTAATTTCATGATAGTTTTCAATAAAGTGCAAGTAATAGAAATTTCTAACATTAAATATATCTTGTTAGTATGATTAGACCAACTTAATTTCCTATTTCACGAACATTCCAGCCAAACAAACAAGCAAGATTAGAGTTTGGAAATACAAGGGAAAAAAGAAGAATCTATGGTACATAAGTAAGAATATGATCAAAATAAAAGTAAGGATTGGAAATTAGAAATCATTGGTTTCAATTGAAATATTTCAATATGAGTGATTAATAAAATATAGCTTTAAAGCAATAGATAATAGTCTTTCTCAGCGAAGTTATATGTGAATTATGATGTTGTATGTGCACGCAATTTGAACAACCCTGAAATATCAAATTATCAAACAGTTTTTTATTCAAGAACAGACAACAGTTCATTAGTCTAATTCAGGCACAGCTGTGTGTCACAATACAAGTCACATAATACAGACTGTGTAGTTATATATGTAAATTATGATGTTGTATGTGCACGAAATTTCAACAACCCTGAAATATCAAATTATCAAACAGTTTCTTATTCAAGAATAGACAACAGTTCATTAGTCTAGTTAGGGCACAGCTGTGTGTCACAACACAAGTCATGCAATACACCTGCATTCATGATGTTTCCGTGGTTTTAAGTTCAACAAAAGTTCCAAATATTCATTAAAGAACACTTGCCTTGTTATGATCTTCTTTAGAGCCTGAGATATGTTAGCAGAGTTGTTCTTAATGCGATGACCTTCATCGCAAATTACTAAGTCTGGGCCAGGGTTACATATGGCTCGCTGAATTCCTAAAGAGACAAGTGATTGCTACAATGTAGAGACCATATATCAACAATATAATTTTATCTACTAAATAATCTGATATGTTCCAAAATGCAGGAAAAGGCACTAAAGATAAGCTAAGTCTTCAAAATATTATAACCCAACAAATTTTCTCTTTTTGGATGACCTCCTTCCCCCTTCTTCTAATTCTGTGTAGACATATGGTCATGGGGGAATACATGTTTGCATGTAATCATGGACCCTATCAAAATAGATTGATTGATTGATTGCCTGGGTGGTTGGTTGGTACAGTAGGTTGGTTGGTTGGTTGATTGATTGATTGATTGGGTGGTTGATTGATTGATTGATTGATTGATTGATTGATTGATTGATTGATTGATTGAAACTGGAGCTATCCCTTGTTCTTTTGCAGGTGGATCCATTTGTGCTTTTTCAATGAGTTCAGGAAACAGTGTTTTATTCAATTTTCTGTCTTTTTTTCACAGAAACTTGGGACAATTCTGATTAAATCAGGATGGTTGGTTGGTGTGATTACAATGTAACTACAAACTTCTATCAGCCTTGCTCTTTCCAGTCATGTTCAAAACTATTTTATACCAAGCATCAACTGGAGAACTGTACATGTGCTCCTACAATCCAAAATGTTGAATCTCCAAAGATTTATAGCACAGGAATACAAATCAGATCAGCCCGCTTGAGCTCTTCTCTTGATATGGCTGTCCCAAACTTTTCAAAAAATTCATATTTCAACTTCATCCCTAAAATATGGAACCTTTTACCTTCTTCCGTCTGTAGCAGTAAATCTGAAAGTAAATTCAAGTTTTCCCTCTGTAATCACTATTTCAAAGCCCTGGCTTCTACATTCAACCCTGCCAAAAACTATTCATAGAAATCTGTTAGTCCTACATAAATGCTGCTCTCCTTGTGACATCTTTCTCAAACCAAGATTCTTTTTCAAATTATGTCTGCCGTATAAAACAGTTTTGTTTGTGTCTGAAATTTTGAATACGTTTTTAGTTTGTCAGTTGATAATTGTATTTTTAAACTTAATCATTTTATTTATGGTAATTTTTTTTTATTTTCTCATTTCACTTCATTCTGTTGTGACTTGTTTTATTTTGGATGCATTCTAAGTTTGGATCTTGGCTCTGTTGTATGCCTCCTTATCATTTATGGGTGTGCTATAAATAGTATTTTATTAAATAGCATTTGAATTTTACCTCTGGTGAAGACCTTGAAAACTTCTTGATACAAACATTAAGCATCCCCTTAATCAACAATACTGAATGGTGATCTACAACTTCACAGTAAACAGCATCTCCCCTCCTTTTACTAAAATGCCAATACTCCTCCAGGACAACATCTGTGTAATTACCTATCATGAGGTCCATATTCTTCTCCTCTTCATCCAAGTCGATAACCTCGGGCTCCTCACCAACCCTCTCAGTCTGGTTTGATGACTTTTTCTTTTTAACTGGCATCATTTTGCTGCTTGACATCGAGGGCCTGGCGGAGGCTAGAAGGCGGTACATTTCATACCCTATCAACAACACCCCTCCATTCTGTTTCCATTCACCTGCAAGCAATTTACAGTGAAACTCTTGTTTCATCACAGGCAGTGCAAGCTTCAAGTTAGTCATTGGTAAAAGTAAGAAATAGTCCAAGTAAGAAACTCGGAAACCAAAATCACCTCGAATGGCCCACAAACTATATACATATACACTGAAGTGACAACCATGGTAAGCGATCTCTATTTGTGTCATTTCAACAAATTGGCAAATAACACAAAGTTGTAAAACAGCAGGCTTGTCCATAATATCCAGCAGCCAGGAAAATTTGCCAGCTACTTGTCTGACTTGTTTCTGCTGGCTGCATTTTGAAGAAAACATTTTAGAACATAACTGGCAATTTTTTGCATGCTTCTTGTATGGCGTGAGTGTGCATCTATATAGAATAAACCGAATACACAATTAAATCTGGGAAGATAGCTGGGAACCAAAAAAGTGGGTCCAAAAAGGATTCTAAATGGAAAACGAAGTTGCTGAAGGTGACAATCAAGAAATTGAAGAGGAGTTACTGTCCTTTGCTAAAAAACTGAACTATGAAGACAAACCGGTCAATGAACAGTGGCTCACAAACAACATTTTTTTTGCTTACTGGATAAATAAAGTTGCAATGTTCTAAAAGAATAATTGGTCCATGCTTTTTCTCTATCAAGTCATGGATACACTTGGGAAGTTGGGAGAGCACTCAAGAAGCTAGAGAAGACCGTGGTTTCGCCTCGTGCAACTCAAACACTTCTCTCGTACTCTTCCACCTTCCCGCATGCATCCATAACTCAATAGATGCAAGCTAAGCATGGACCATTTCTTAAATACAAGATTTTGTCTTTAATGCTTTCCATTAACAAGTGTCACAAACCAGCTACTTTTAACACTTGCCATCTAGATTAAAGTTATGGACAAAACTAAGACAGACCTATAATCTTGGCGCGGGACAACATGGTCTTATGGCTATCATTCATCACATAAACGTCGAAGTGCCTGTACTTGGGGTCTTCAGCTCCATCTTCCTTAGTTCCATTCTCACTAGGGGAGGCCACATCTGGTTTCCCTGGTAACCACATGTTGAATTCTGCCAACCAGTTCTGGATAGTATTGATTGGCACAACACATAAAACTCGACTGGCTGCTGTGTGGCGCAGGAAGACATCAATGAATGCAATGAGTTGAAGTGTTTTGCCGAGACCCATTGCATGAGCCAAGATACAACCAAACCCTTGACTGACAGTGTAGCGGTGAAGTGATTCCACCAGGTTGTCAAAAAGGAACCTTATTCCTCCAATCTATCCAAACAACAACAATAGCAATGTCATTACAACAATAACTATGTACAAGATAGGAAATATTTAATTTGTTTTATTATATATAACAACACATGTTCTGACTGACTGCACCAAAAAAGATGGTGGCTGTCATTTTACCACAATACCTTGCAAACCTAACACAGCCAGTAGGCACAGACAAAGCCATATACTTTTGCGATATTCATCCCTGTAGAGTAAAAACATTGTGTATACTTGGTTTGAAATTTTTATAAATTTCTGTGCATTTTTACAAAAGAAATATAAAATGGTTTTCCATGTGACATAGCTTGATGTCACCACTTGGGAGGTTGGGAGAACACTCGATTCGATGGGAAACCACTCTGCTATGCATCGTGGTTTCCCTACGCTACTCTCGTGTTCTCCCAACCTCCCGCATGTTGGCATCAAGTTATGTCACATGGAAAACCATTTCATATTTCTTAAATAAAACAGCTGCTTGTGTCTATAAACTGTGATATAAACACTCACAGAGCACTTGTAGAACACTCAAGAAGCGACAGAAACACACTTGGCTTGAACTCATGTTCCTCTTAAACTTTTCTCATGTTACATGTATGTTCTACAACTTCCAGAGTGTTTATATCACAGTCTTAAGACACTTGCAGCTATTCAAAAAGGCTTAATAATAATAATAGAAATAATAAAAACAACAATAAACGTAGTTCTTAATGTATATAGTGCACAATACTATACCTCAGTAAGTAAGCCAGGGTTCGATCTTAACGGTGGTCCGCTGGCCCCAGACCACTAAAATCTTCTACGGACCACTGAAACGTCTCACGTTCTGGCCCGAGTGGCCAGTAATAGTTCAATCACTAAAGTACTTCAAATAACTGGTTCGAAAACACAACTTACTCTTTGTAAAACTTCAGTTGGCGTTCCTTTCTTCCTGCAGGGTTTTTCTATGTACTTTGTTTGTGAGGGAAATATATCTAAATTCACATTTGATAGGTCGTTGTGCGTGCATGTCAAATCGAGTAAAATTGTTCCAGGCGTTTTGAACTCACGTCCGTGAAAGTGACTGGTAACTAGCTAGCCAAAGCGTGTCTGTTTTGGTGGGAATTTTTTTGGGCGTGCGTTGCGATCAATTGCTGTTTGCAGTCAGTACTCGTCGATTTTCCATAAAGTGTGTGAGTTAGCTCAGTAATTTTGCGTATTTAAACTTTTTTTATGGAAAAGAGATCGTTCTTTCGACATGGCACAGTCAAGTATGTTGCAGTATTTTGGCAGCAATCAGCCGAGGAAACGAAAGGGCGAACGAACCGAGTCAAAAACTGAACAGGATCGGTTTTATGACCGTAAGAAGCGTGTTCGAATCTATCAAAAATCATGAGAGGAAACGTATCTTTGGCTAAGCCATGACGATAATTAGATGAAATGAATTAAATACCATTAACATTAATTTGCACATCTTCAATAAGCTCTCTGTTGAATACATGTAATCGTTTCAAATTTCCGTGGCCAGTGAAATTCTCTGCCGACCACCAAACTTCTGCTAATACTGGTCCGGTTGGCCAGTGAGGAAAAAAGTTATGATCGACCCCTGGGGAAGTTCCAGGCCATGGTCAAAAATCAGCCATAGAATTTTCTTCTTGTGAAGCAAGAAATTTAAATTATTTTTTTCCTATTGGCTCTAGGGGAGGCCAGAGACTGATTGTGTCAATGCTGTGTTTTCTTTTGGTCTTAAATTTTGAAATTAGTCGGGGAAATATCAGGGAATTTTGAAGTTTAAGGTCCATGGCAACCCTGCAAGTGCAATGAGTACGACAAAGCTCACCCTGTTACCCTCATTTTTGTCTGTATAGGCTGGTAACAAGAGGGTCAGATTCATCAGGGATCTTGTCCGAGAGGTGACTGGCTTTGCCCCTTATGAAAAACGCTGCATGGAATTGCTTAGAATAGGCAAGGACAAGAGAGCTCTAAAGTTTGTAAAGAAGAGGGTAAGTGTCTGTTGAGTCAGTTTTTTGGGTGCTATGCACTGTCAGACTGTGGTGTATCAATGAGAGCTTGACACTGAAGTGTTTTGTTACTCGTTGGTGCCAACAAACCACCTTTTCAATCCCAGGGAATCCTGGTGTAGAATAGTCCAGATTCATATTCCCAGTTACCACTGATTGCAATGACCATAGACTCATTTCTACAGCGTTAGCCTCGACTTGGTGTTGAATATACATAAATACCAGCGAGAAAGATTGGAAGTCCGAGCCTCCAAGAATACACAGAGTTGTAAATAGCTCATATCTACATTGGTATTTATGAATATTTAATGTCAAGTCGAGGCTAACGCTGTGAAAACGAGTCTGCAGTCATTGTAATCAGCAGCAACTACGAATGCGAAACTGGACTATTCTCCTAATGACACTAAATACAGCAAAAACCTGCCTACAAAAACCATCATTCGCCTAAATCAGCCTGAAAAGGTTCTCACATAAATGGCGTCTACGGTGAAGCCTGAAGATAATATTATGATCGCAAACGTTTGGTTTAAGACATTCGTCAATTATACCTTAATTTTTAAACATATATCAACAATATTCTAAAACATGCCAGGCAGAACTTATGTAAATACAAATACGAACCAGCGCACCTGAGTATTGAAAATTACAAACAGTCTGTTTCCAAACTCCCACATGAAAATGACAAATGTGCCTGAAGTGAGTAGGAACCATAGCAGTGGCAAACTGAACAGTCCCCAAATTGAGTTGAGCTGGGTTGTACTTCTGTTGGAATGCAGGAAAAAACATGTATAAGTAGTATAAAACCTGAATAATTAACTGTATAATGGCTGTTCTTTGGAAAATGCAGTTTTGCCTACATGTATTCGGGCCTCGCTCACTCACTCACTCACTCACTTACTTACTCACTTACTCACTTACTCTCACTCACTCACTTACTCACTCACTCACGTACTTACTCACTTACTCTCACTCACTCACTAACTCACATACTCACTCACTTACTTACTCACTCACTTACTTACTTACTTACTTACTCACTTACTCTCACTCACTCACTTAGTCACTCACTAACTCACATACTCACTCACTTACTCTTACTCACTCACTCATGACCCTGCGTGCCCAGTGGCACATGGGCCTCCATTTCTGCCAGTCAGCTGCAAGTCCAAGTTTAGCAAGTTTTGAGGTAAAACAGTATTAATCCAGGACGAAATTATTGTCTTAAGAGGAAAATAATAAAGAAATTCCAAATAACTTCATTATTATACCATTACCCAATATTCAAGAAAAGGAAACAGAAATGTTAGTTAAAAACTATGGCACAACCAAGTGAGTAGACAACACAGATGGTACAGACACACTGGTGAAAGCTACACTGTACCTAAACAGTTTAACACTAGAATGAAACCCATAACCATAACTGCTATATTTCGACTCCTTACAGAATCCTTGAGCAGGGTTGGTTTCATAATGGCAAAAAAGAGACAAAACAAGCGACACATCGGACAGTCTTACGTACTTGTTTACTGGCACACCAAAAGAGTTTGCAATACAGTCCCTCGGAATATTCCCTGGCGAAACAAAACATACAGACGTTCTACAATTAACTATTGAAGAATTTCAGATGAATATATGGATATTTGGAAACTTTGTGGTGACACTTCAAAATTATTAAAATACCTCAGCATGGTATGGAGAGACGGCTGTCCCTCCAAACCATACTGAGTCTCTGCTGTAATGATTTTAAGAAGTTCAATACACGGTTATTATAAAGTCAAACTCTTCCAAACTTGGTAAACGTACATAGTTTGATGTTGTCATTTTTGTGACGGGGTTTATTATCTAAGTAGATTAATTAAGCAAACTCTGACCCAGCCCATTCTGCATTTTTGGTAATTGCTAATTATTGAAAACTGTGGTTTACGGTGATCAGTTAAGATCAACGATATGCCCAAAACAGTTAATCTTGAAACCTTTGTGGTAACATCGGACCAAAACTCCGCAGGATAGAACATGAGCTGGTGATGTCTGTCCAGAAATGTTGGCTATTAAAATCACTGTGTTTTCTTCACATGTCTATCAATCGACAACCATACATAGATATATCCATCCCCGGATAACCATACCTAGTCATACGATCACTCAAGTAATTTAGGCTTAGCCGGTGAGAAAGTGTACTATATCGATATTGAGTTTTCATTACATTTAAGTATCCACTCACTTTGCATCCTACAAATAAGTAATAAATTGTTAAAATAGAAGAAGCATCCTACAAATAAGCAATAAATTGTTAAAATAGAAAAAGAACAACAACAACAACAACAACAACAACAACAAGACGAAGAAGAACAAGAAGAAGAAGAAGAAGAAGAAGAAGAAGATGATGATGATGATGATGATGATGATTTCACAAAGTTGTATGCGTTGCAGGAATTCTTCCTAAAAATCTCGAGAGCGAGTTGAATTCTTCATTATTGATGGTTCTTACCAGCAAGGTAGTACAGCGGATAATACCAGCGACATGCCTGACAAAAAGACAAAAGCAAACTTTGAGTTCAAATTAACTAAAACGTTGACTTAAAATTAATTATGATACACTGGTAGTGATTCTAAAAGATAACGAACTTTTCTATAACTTTATCGCTCATGTCATATCACACCACAACTTTCTTTCACGCTTCAACTAACAAAAATGTATGAGTGAGTAAACATTTAGATGAAGAAAATACAACTTACAAGTGGCATCTTCCCTGGTATCGCACGAGAAAGCACAGTATAACTCACTTATCCCAAGTGTACATCTTTGGGCCAAGTTTAGAAAAAAAACGTCAAGAAAACCTTCGGAAGTCTGACTGGGAACTACCAAAAAGTCTTCTAAAATTCTAAAGGATTTTAGTAAATATGGGAAAATCTTTGGAATATTTTCACTAATTTCCAAAAAAGGTTAAGAAAATGCTCTAAATAAAAATAAATAGAAATGCTTAACACCTTTGGAAATCTTTGGAATTTTTCGAAAGATTTTGGATATAATCAAAAAACTTCAGAAAGGTCGGACTCGAAAATGCTTAAGAAGTTTCGGAACAAAGTTCGTGAAGAGCCACCTTTAACGTGGACAAACAGTGGAATACTACCAATTGCAAGCTCTACAACGGCTTTCCTGGTTTCTAATTGGCTGTATTTTCTGTGACATGGGATAAACTACGGTTCGTACGGGTTTTGGTATGCAAAATTCCAGACTTTTTCCGGACTTTCTCCAGACTTTCTTCATACATGTACCAATTTTTGACTTGTACAAACTCAAAGTTGCAGGTATGAAATGGACTAGGAGGTCTGAGGCGATTCTCTCCCGGGGAACATTATATACTTCTTATTAGCCGAGTGCGAGGACCGTACGGTAAGTTATGGACCGAGTTTTTTTCCTTCCTTTTATGGCCCAAGCGCGAAGCGCGCGGGCCATGAAAATA
>JAOEHT020314479.1:0-10125 GCA_025448195.2 Parazoanthus atlanticus | reverse complement strand
AAATTAGCGCTGCCACTACCCAGAAGTGACTACTTGAAAAGAAGTCTGAGATACAATGGGGCGAAACTATGGAATTGTCTTCAGCCCGAACTACGCCAAGCTCAGTCCCTTTCAAAGTTTAAATCTTTACTGAAAGTAACAGATGTATCTCGAGTAACGCTTAAAAGCTAATGCATATATAATACCTATCATTGTAAATACGACAGACTTATACTACATTAATTCACTGTATCATACTTGTTTCTAATTCAAATGTCAATATTTGTTTTCAACTTTTAAATGCACGGTTTTCATGAAAAACAGGTGCTTGCATAATTATGTAAACAGCTGATGAAAATCCGTGATTAAATAAAGTTATATGTATGTATGTATGTATGTATGTATGTATGTATGTATGTATGTATGACCTGCAGTGTTAGTTTCTTGGAAATTCCGTTTTGAATTTATCTGGAAATAGCTTGTAACCGACTTTTTGTTTACGGTATGTGTTTAAGATAAGGTTTGTTGTTTTGGACGGTAGTAAAAGTTTACATGACGGTTGATAACAATATACCTGGCTGTTTCCGTCCTTGAGTTCAACCGTTGCTGTTTATTCATCATCCGTAACATCAACTTGAAGAAACAAAGTATCATCCGAAATGTACTTTCTCAACTTCAAATCTTCATGAGACGCAAAATCGTGAAAACCGTAACCACCATTCTGATCTGACTTCGGCCTCTGACCAGTCACAGAGGTAGTAGGAATTGTCATAGATTGCGTAATGTTCTTTCTTTCAGCCATATTCTCTTGCTGGTCAATAACTGTAAATGTTATCTTTTTATCGAACGGCCAAGGCAAAATCGCGTCGAATTTACCCTTCATGATAACGATATATACTGACATATGGGTCCCTTTTCCATTTCCATCTCCATTGGGGTCAACGCGCACTTTCAACTTGTATCCAAGTGGGGCGGTCCAAAACGGATCACTATGAATGGATGTTCTCTCTCCATCTTTAGCGCACTGTAAAATCTCTTGAAACTTTGTCATTTTCCAAACAAAAGATTTCTGACTTTGCTTTGCTCTGACTTCTTCAAGCTCTTTGCCTTGTGCTTGAAGTTGCAGGTTTTGTTTCCAGTTTTGATTTTTAACTTTTGCAATTTCTTGGTTCTGCTTATCAACCTTTTCACCCAACTCACTTATCGTTCTACAGGCCAACTCCAGGTGAGTCCGAGTGCTGCTTTTCAGATGTTCCTCAAGTTGCCGTCTTTCGACCTGTAGGAAAACAACTTTAATCACGAAATTCGTAATTTGACGTGTTTGAGGGTGTAAAAATAACGTAATGTCTGACATCAACACACTTGACGTCACCTAGTTGCTAATATTTGCATATGTTGTGGAACTGTTAGATCTTTGTTACGATACGGACCAGAATGGCCGAAGCTAGGACAAAAAATCTGTCAAAATTTTTACAAAGAATCACTGGAAAATTTGTCTGACCAAAAAGCCTTTTTTGTTTAGCTCAGTTGCCAGCTTAGATTCTAAGCTGATTAAGATATATTTTGCTTCAAATGTAAGAACAAATAGAGGCCAGAAATATAACAGAAGGAAAACTGAATGAAAGAAAAGAAAAAAAAAACAGATTTCAGCTAGCTTCGCTTGAGTCAGGGGAGTCAGGATGGCCGAGTGGTTAGCGCTCGTGCCTCCCACCTCTGTGGACCCGGGTTCGAGTCCTGGGCTTCGCATGTGGGCTGATATTTGTCGATCTCCTTCTGACTCCGAGGGTTTTTCTCCGGGTTCTCCGGTTTTCCTCCCTCCACAAAATCGACATTCACGCCAAAATCTGTGCCGTCAAGCGATTAAACACAAGCCACTGTCTTGGGAGAATGGGCAACCACTCCCAGCGCACAGACGTTAAATAAAGTTTTAAAGTTTGAAATGAACTGCCTTAAGCTTAAAGTCCAAAATACAGAATTAAGAGGTAAATTTCAGGGTTTTCAGCAGACATTCCGTAATTAAAGGGTTAAAACATATTTTCACAGGCAACATTACAACTGTAAGCAAAACATGATTAGCCTTTAATTATTTCTACTTCTAACCTTTTCTGTACATCCAATGCGTAAGTACTGGCAGTCCACGAGTGTCAGTGGGCAAAACGTGTTCAAGTGCGCTGTTAACTGCAAGATAAATTGTGTAAATGTAGACACTAAATAACAACCATAAGAAAATCATTAATGTGATGCAAACATTTTCAAGAAAACCAGCATATGTGTTCAGTTCATATGTAGTTTTTAGATACACAGGCTTTTGTCTAAAAGGAATTACCCAAAAGGTGTCTTAAAGCTCTGTTTCAAATTGCTGCGAACTTTCTTTGAGCTGGTACAGGTATATTCAGTCTGCAGATGCAGTTTGCAGTCTAGCTAGTTCAGCTATATACTTTAATAAGAATAACTACATAACTACTAAAAAGGAAAAACATATATTACGCAAGAACTGTTTCAAATATTAAATTCCAATACAGTGATTTAGCTTTAGATAAGTAGTAAGATATGTTTCCTTAAGCCTATCCCTTTTCGTAATCCATTCTACGTTCTAGCTGCAATGTCCTTGAAAATATTGTCTTTATTTCGTTAGTTTTAGAACTGCTAAATCTCGTATCTTCGGTATGTCCGTCCATTCTAATTGCGTCAGGTCTCTAGTGAGGCGTACCGTTTTCAGGATGCTCTATGGGTTATGAAAACATGCATCCTATAGGATAACGTCACAAGTAACGTGACCTTTTAAGGAGCTTGTTTATCCCTTGCAGCTTGCTCATTATGTAGATGTGGACGCCCAACTACAGCAGTATGTTGTACGAGTCGCAGTACTTACCCTTTCACGTGCAATCGTTTTGGTATCGTTACATCCGTTGGGACACTTGACAGGAAATCGCCTGCACGTTGATTCATGGGACTGGTGAAAAACAAAGTGATATTCTGCTTTCTAATCGATATCAATCTTTACTAAGAAAAACTAAATAGATCCTGGAAATCAGCAAGGCAAAAAGGGATGAATATCTACACTAGTGTTACAATACATCTAAGTCTGCAGGTACTTGTTCGTTGTTCCTAGGTGCTTATCTCTTATCCCAATAATCATTTCGAGGGCTTGTATTTCTCCTACCTCCAATTTTCAGTTTATCTCCATAATTCTGCTGGTGATTATATTTTTGTGAGACACGAAGTTCGCGAGATCCAGTAGCTGTGGTTTGCAACTGATTTAGGATGATCAAACTTCTCTTTCTCTCAAGGCATCCCCCTGCAGTCACTGTTGTCTAACATGTCTAACATGTCTAGCATTTATAAAACGTTCAAAACTTTAATGACCGAAGATGGAACTCACCTCTTTCTTACAGAATGGAAGGCATTCTTTACAATGGACACATTCATAGTCTCTCCATTGACACGTGAATGCCACATGATTAGAAAGCTCGCTCCTGATAACCCTTGCGGAACATTCACCTGTTGTGCATGCAACCTCTTCAAATGGACACTCGTTCCTGTGACTCTGTACATAGTTAATAAAAAAACAAATGCAGCTAGTCCAACAGCAATAGCTGAAACAATGTATAAGAAAAAATCTTATCATTTATTGATTTTTGCGAATTAAACATTATTCAATAGTTCTTGCAACCTCTTGTAATTGCTGATTCCAGTTTTAAGATAAATAAGACTGCCTGATTGGCTGTGTTTTGTCACTGAGGGTATCTTGAACTTGCTAACGTGTGTGTAAGTGTGTGTGTAGATGGAAACGAATCTTCAATGAAAAAATTAAAAGTTGTTGTATTCTTGCTTTATCAGGTGAATACCGTTATTTTTGATCTGCAAACAAATCTTAGATAACACGGGTTGATCCTGAAATTTTGCGTTACTCAGTGCCTACGAAATTATGTATTCCTGGGCTGGTCCCAGATTTGGGTATGAAAAAATGTATACATTGTACTAATATTACTATATTAAATAATCATAGAACTAACAATTATTTGATTAGGCGAGCTCGAGCTTGATAGACAACTTAACAATCTTAAGCTTAGTTATCAATATTCTGACCATGGTTCCTTACATCAAGTTGTGAGAGTCCTTTGATCCAATCACAATCAGTATTCGGGCACATCACCGAGCTAGATAAAATATTCCTTTTTGTAGCGTTGTCAGGAAAAATTTCCTGTGTGAACAAATTGATAAAAGCAGTTACACTGAACAAAATTTGTTTGTTTGTTTATTAACGCTTAACGGTTTAGGCTTTTCGGAGAAACACCAACGTTTATGGATTTTCTTTATGGAACCCCCCATGATTTTCAAAATGGTTACAATTTGGCAGGTGAGCAGCTTTGGCCTTGCTAACTACTTTCCATGATAAAAATCAAGTTCTAATTAAGAATTGTTGCTATGGTAACAGTCATTGGACAATATATCCGTTATCTTGGCCGCCATCTTTGATTTTTCAAAAATTATATTCTTAGCAAAATTGCAGCAAACTTTTTTGAAATTAATAGAAGACATATATTTATAGGTTCAAATAGGAAAATATTAAAAAACAAAATGGAGATGGAAACAGAACGAATTTGTAAGAAAACTTCCCGTTTTTTGATTGATGTTACATACATTATAAGTGATGACGTCATCCAATTTCTAGTGCCAGTGCTAATTAATGCTAATGCTAATGCTAATGCTAATGGCTGATGTTAAAGCTAATGCAACCGAACACTGAAAATGCTGAATCGTTTAACATAAAGGCAATATGCTTACACATAAAACAAACATTGACAATAGCAATGCCAGAACAAACAAACAAACAAACAAATTCGCTTTGAATTTGCAACCAGTTCAGTCAAGACTCTTGCTTAGAAAGTTCTGCTTTTCTATTGTAGTTGGTTTTATTGGTCTGTGTTCTGTGTATGTGTTTTGCGCATATGTGTTTGCATTTACATGTGTGGACTGATTTTCGTGTGTAAAAGACCATTTGGGTTATTGTAAGATATACCAGAGTCACCGGCAAAGCTTCGAACTTAGCCTGTCGCGTTAAACGTGGTAGGTTTCCTTGAAAAAGTTAACACACAGAAAAGCATTCAGTGAGTTACTGGCCATACTCAGAAAACAAGCGAAAAATATTCTTGATCTTGAGTAATATTGAACTTCTCGTTTAACTGCCCTTCACATAATTATCAAAGAAAAAGTTACATAATCGACAACAGCAAATACAGATGCTAAAATATTTCTAACTGAAAAATGACATCACAAATCCACGTATGTAATGTTACAATGATAAGTATGTAGTTATGATTAAAAATCAGTCATTTTTTATAAGGATCTATACAGCAATGCTAACCAAATGCAAAGCCCGCGGGGAGTAAGCTAAAACATTTTAAATTAGGCCCAGTTAACCAACCGTACAGTAAAAACATGCAGACTAACGTTGCCAAGCAATTTTTACACATATAAATTGACAAATATTTTGTTAAAAATCATATACTGCGCCGTAAGATCTTGATTTTCTGCATTACTATTATTTCCTTACCTCCACAGCAAGGTCCTGATTGTCCATCGGACAAACGCGTCGAGACCTAATATGAAAAGACGCATGCGCTATTGGTCAATGTTATTGTTTTTCCAAGTGACGATTGATGCTTCTATAGTATACCAACGTATATTTACCACAAAAAATAACCGATGACGAACAAGGACGATCGTAATTACATACCATCAACGATGATTCCTGAAGATCTCAAAAACTCACTACAGTTTTCTGGAGCTTCTTATGCAGATTAAAAGTAAACTAAATAAACTTACACAGCCCTGAAACAAAGAACATTTAATATAGAGAGACGCGGATAATTCCTAAATGACGTGCAACTATACATCGGAAGGTCAATGAAGAAACTTAGCACAAGTCAGTGATTTCACAGGTTTTGTCCATTAATTCAACGATCAATGCATCGGTATATGGACTACATATATACTCTCACTAGGTATATATCGGGTTATGAACAATGTGTTCATCGTACTTCAAACTTTATCAGTTTATGTGGAACTGTAGCTGCGATTCAGAAGGTTAATTCTAAAATATGTTTGGATCTAGTCATGGTCCCGTCTTCTGTGAATTCCAATTGATTTTCTTCTCGTTTCTCGAACTGGTCGTTAACGTTGGTACTATGCAGTAGTCTCATGACAACCTTGATCTGAAGATCTGAAGAAGCCACTGATTCGAGGCAAACAAACTTTCCGTATTTATAAAACACAAATACAAAGCAATCAGAGACTGTTGTACCTGCTATGATATTCCGTGAGGCAGCTTCGACAGAATCTGTGTCCACAGATCGTTAGCACAGGATCCCTCATTGCCAGGTGACAAATAGCACACATGAAATCGTCGTGAAGAGGGGGAACAAACTCGCACTCGAACCCGCCCGGATCCGCTGGAGAAGCCATCATGAGTTCGTGGTTCAGTGAGTCACAGACAGCTTTCACAATCATGCGCAGATAAAGGTTAAGTCTCAAAGGAAAGCACTAGATCAAAAGGGTCAAAAGGAGGTGCGCCCGCAATGTCACTAACAATCCAGCGGTTGTATAGCTAAAACCTTATGTACTTGGTGCAATATCAGTTTTTGATACCTCGATATCAGTCTTCCTGTCCGCGCGGACAGTACAGGTTCGAATCGCTGTTCAGCACGAGCTGGCGGTTTTTAAAGGGGGAAAATGTAAGAAACAAACGACTCGATCTTCCCAGCGCCATCTTGGACGCGAAATCAAAGGAGAAAGACGGCGCCGGGACGATCGAGTCACTTGTTTCTGACATTTCGCCCCCTTTAAGTTTAAAAACCGCCAGCTTCGCAGGCTACATGAGAACCTCCTTTTGACCCTTTTGATCTAGTGCCTCTAGTAGGGAACACTAGATCAAAAGGGCCAAAAGGACGTTCGCACGCAGTGTCAAGAAAAGTTTAAAATTAGACTTCGGAACGGCTCCAAATGCAGTTGGCATGTATGTCGCCACGTCCATAAACATAATCAACAAAGCAGAGACGTTTAATACCAAACTGTCCGGCGATAGTATGTTCACAGAATAAGGTACGTAGGGCTAAGGAAAGTTACATTTGATTTGAAACTTTGAGCTTTTAGGGGGGTGGGGGGTGGGGGTTCGAATGAGTTCTTGACAACACAAGCTACAGGTAATTCTTCCATGTCTTAGGACTTTTCCTCTTAGTGCTGTAGTAGAACGTTGGTCGTGGGGTTGGATGTTGTCATGGCATTTGCATTATGAATGACATTTTTTGCTCATTCTGCTTATTTGTTATTTATTTATTTATTTGGAATGGAAATTAATATTTTAATCATGTTGAGCACTCATTTGGAGATACATAGAAGTGTAAGGGACTGGTCATTATTCATGTCATTTTTTGTGGGGGGGGGGGGGGTGGTGGGGGGTTCACTCAAAACTGGATACATACATGTAGAAAGGATTCACTCACTCTGTAAAGAAAGGAGGAGGGTTAGATACTTTTGCTGGATATTAATTTCCAAAATCCTCTATGCCTCCCCCCCACCCCCTTCCAGACCATAAATAATGACTGGTAACTAACTTAATGCCTGATCCTCAAACTCCAGGAACCCCACACTAGGCCCGCTTACACGCAAAGCATCTCCATCTTCGATTATTGTTGATGAGCGATGCTGGGATATTTACACACTCGGGATGGTACCATCTGAAACAAATGTCACACTTAACATATTCTTGCCCATCATTGGGCATTCTGCAAGTGCAGTAGATGAGTACTGAAACATTAGATGTTATTTGGTGTCGCGGAACTCTTCTTGTTGCAGCAGGAAATGGCTCCATTCTTGTCTGTTTGAGACATTTAATATAGTGCTTTCTTAGCTTGTTTTGGTCATAACACTGAATGGTTGGATCTTCATGATAGCATAAAGCTGTTGCAAAAGCAATAGCAAACAGCCCACAGTCATTAAAGTTTGTCTGTTTTTGTACTTTTTCTTGGTTGAAGATAACTTGATCCCCTGGATGGAGTAGAAGGCGACAAGCATGATTTACAGCAGTGCTGCTGGGGCTGTTGTAGAGACTGTCAAGAACTCTGACTTCACCTGATGGGCATCCTATTGATGTAAGGCATACCCAATGCCCTCCTGTGTTGATAATCTGGACAAATTCAGAAACAGCTGGTGTTACCAATTCTCTTTGTACTGATGGGTCATCCAGACCATCCATGTGGGGAAACTGAATTTTCAGGAGCTGCTGTGCAGCATGAATCTGGCTGTCTGAAAGCCAGAATGTGGGATTTAGTATAGCTTCCTCAGAGTCCTTGTGAAGCACAACTGTGATGTTTGTGTTGACATCATGATAGTTGATGAGGTACTCCACATCTTTTGTACATTCATTGATGATGATTGGATTTTCATTTGTTCCAAAAGCTGGGGCTGTAGGTTCTGACTGAAATGGTTCTGACTCTTCTGGTATTGGGGACTCTTCACAAGATTCTGATGAGTTGGATGGTGATAGCTGTTCTGGAATACATGAGGTTTTTGGTTCTGCTGGGAATGGACCATGTTGCTCTGGAGCTGAGGAGGTACATGTAGATTCTGTCTGTGAAAACTGCTCGTGATCAGTATAAGGAGAGTCTGTTTGTTGATCTGTAGACAAATGAGGCTTTTTGCTAGTACTTGGTATTGGCAGCTGTACTTCCCCATTTGTTGTTTCCGTTTTCGTTGTCTCAGTGGTAGAGAGCCATAGTTGCATTTGGTCTGACTATGTCTAACCAGATATTTCTTTGGCTTTTTAATTTCCATGAAAAGGCCATTTTCTGATGGTAAATTTGGTCTGAATTTCTGCAAAGCTAGCTGCAGATCCTGCTGCAAATTACTGAGAGCTTTTTCACTGGTGCATAGAAACGTCATTGTCTCTAATTGTTTCAACAGTTCTCTGCAGAAATGTGCACTTTGCAGGCTGGCAGCTGTGCTTTTAAAAATAACAGTGGGTTCCTCCACATCATGTTGTGAAGCTTCTTCCATTTCACCCCTCTCATAAACCTCTTCTGTTTCGTTAGAATTGGGAAGACTTGTGACGCTTGGGATTGGGTTTTGGTCATTTTCTTTTCCCTGTGTGTAATACCTCTGATCAATGTTGAAGAGTGGGCACTCTCGGTACTCGGCTGCAAGGGATTCCCAGGTCCACTGTGGGTAGAATTTGAAGATAGCAATAAAATGCTTACATGGAAGGTGACTTTTTTTCCAATCAGGACAGGTGCAGGAGGGCATTTCCCCTCCAAAGCAAAGATGATATAATAGCGATGGGTCTGTCTGGCTTTGCACTGTAAACATTCCTGTGTTGCTGATCTGTTTGATACTCTCTGGCTTGATGGAGTGTGCATGTTCAATGCGCTTCATGCAGTGGATCACAAACTCCCTTGGTCGGTTATGAAGCCATTCAGGGGTGGTACTACTATACTTCCGATACATTGATGAGTATCGGAGGTTAGATTCCATGTATCTGTAGGAATCGGAAGTTAAAGGTTTTGGGTTAGGTCTTTACATACACCCAAGGTAGCATTCTGGTTTAACCCCCCTCCCCTCTCCCCTCAGTTATAACCCCCTGGTTATACATGTAGGTTTATCTACATTTTAACCCTATCTTACACAGGCTTTTCAGGGTTTCCTGTTCAGGGGGGACAGAAAATGCCCATGGCTTGTCGCTTGTAAACTATTAGAAGGAACATAACGAAATTTGGAGGGTATGTCTAACTTCTCAATCTAAGCAATTTGAGTTATCTTTCGTGGATGTATGACATCATATGTCATCATAAAGCTGCCATTCTGGATTTGTCAAAAATGCATTATGCAATACTGCACAATTTTATGATGCCAAAAATTATGCAAGAATGAGCCCAAAGGACATCAATAGGCAATAATGTTTCTTGACAATCAATTAAGAAAAAAGCAAATAAACACAAAAACAAATTGACAAAAAGAGAAAAAGTCCTAATTAAAAAAACTTATTGGAAATATGTTCTCTGATAAATTTTAGGAAAAGTTGTAAGGTATGGTGGGTTTTGCTTAAGTTCTGTGCGGTTGAAATCAGCACGGGCACTTTCTGCCCCCCCC
>JAOEHT020314384.1:0-10125 GCA_025448195.2 Parazoanthus atlanticus | reverse complement strand
CCCCCCCCCCCCCCCCCCCATCACCTTCTCTTCATCTAGACATTGACATTCTAGTAGTTAGGAGAAAGCAAATACAATTTTTCCCACACAGAAGTACAAAGGTTCTCAGTACTTCTCATTGTACTAAAATTTCACTTCTTAGTTACTAATCGGGGTGTTGTGTTTTTAGCAGGCAGCAGAATCAACAGAATCAGCAGAATCTAGAATTTACAAGTTCCTTCCAACTGCTCACACCTGCTCAAATGTTTAGAAGTTTCATGTAGGATCACTTACACCAGAACTACCTGATGAAAAATCTCTGTTTGAGGTGTATGATCTTGAATTTGTCGGTAATCGTTTTGGAAGAGCTTGAACAACCTTGTGGTTTATAGCTGAAAGTCTAGTTGTATGGCAGTGTGTCTGTGAATAACATAAAAAATATTTTGAAGCCCACGAGACCACTTATTCAGAATGTTTTTCCTTTTCTCATCACTGACCCAGTCGTGAAACATGACCTGTTTAGTGTCGGTTATCTTATGATCATTTAGGGTAATAGCAATAGACTCAGTGCTGAAGTTAATTTTCATAGTTTCATCATTTATTTACAAATGTTTTGGAAGATATCATGACAGGCCCAAACACTCTCGGATAAAGATACACAAAATGTCATATTGTATCACCTCCTTGATGAGCTGTGCCCTTTAAATTTCTATCTGTACACAACAATGTTGCAACTGTGAGAACGGCAATGCAGTTTCTTGTATTCAAACGCAGAAATTATGACAAAGCTACCCCCTGCCAGCCGAGTTGTTGCGTCTCTCGAATCATCCTCAGATGGCAGACACAACGCAGCAATTCTTCACCCTCTTCAGTGAGAAGATCGAAATATTACACTCAATTCTGAGAAGGTATTTTAATTAAAAAACTAAATTATTCAAATATAAGTTATTATCACATCGACAACAAACAATTTGGAACAACATGGAAGAAAGTTTAAAACAAAATTGTGACGATTCAGCAAAAGCTGCCTCTCCTTGGTTTAGTGATCCAACTTCCTTGACAACCAAACAAATCTATCACAAATTGAGATTGTTGCGTTAAAAAGAAAATGGCACCCAATATATTCTTGTCAACAGTAATTATCTGCACATGTTATCAACGAAGAAGAAACACAAATTCTTGTCAAAACAACCTTTCATTGTACCTTTTTCCCTCTCTTTTTCCACGTACTTTTTCCTGTGATTCCCCCTTTTTCATTTCACTTATTTCAAAAGACAACTTTAACAATGCGAATGATTTATTTTTAAAAAGGCAAATAATTTAACATAATCACCAGTCAGTACAATGTAATAATAACAAAAAAAAGATGGTAGAAACAACGTTCTGTTGAGCAGAGACGACCAGGCAGTCTTTAGAATAGATACAACGTTCACTCATCGCCACAGAAAGTGTATCACGGTTGCGAACGTGCCCTCTCTTACAACAAGAACAGATTGGTTAACCCTATTCAGACTACCTCCTACTCTTAATGGAGTCAGAGACAACGACCAAACATGTGCAGGTGTTGTAAGGCCGCATTGCTGTCCCACACAGCATTATATAGATCTGAATATACTGGAGGACAAACTACCAAACCATCTGGAAGGCGAGCCATTTGAATGTATACACGTAGATGCTGCAAATGATTATGGTTTGTCTTTGTTTCCAGGAAAGAAAATCAAAGAGGCAGGTTGGAGTCGCTGCCATATTCAAAAAGTGAGAAAGTTTTAATTTCGCTGTTAAGCTACAACTGACTGACTCAGCAGTTCCGAGGCTACACGACTTCGAACTATTCTCTCTACATTTGCATTTCTACGGTTCTTTCTCTAAGACCGGGTGTGCACCCAGATTGATACTGTTATCTACAAGTCTTGTAATGACCTGACGTGTCACTACTTTATTGATTATAGATTACATCTATTATGTATAGAACGTTTAACTGTTCATCACAAACTGACACTGTGGATACGAAAGTACTGGAAAACATACCAAATATGAAGAGAGTACAATTTTCATATGGGAAAAAAGAAGGTTTTCTGGGGAACATTTTGATGTGTTTCGTTTTACTGATAGTTTCGTAGTTTCTACAAAATAATAACCGCACCCTTCAAAATTCAGTATTGAAACTTCGGCCAAGTCAAACATTGGGACAGTACTTACACACGCTGAAACTCTAGATTAACAAAGAGGCTTTTGTTGACATAAACAACTAGGAATCTTTGAGGTTGACACTCGTTCAGATTTTCGGACGACTCCAGAGAAAACCATCTATTCCCGTTTCTAGATTCTCTAATTAGGACTCCCTAAATAAGTAGTTTCTCGTGAACCTTGAATTGTGTTTGCCCATTTATATAACAAAGGGACCACTCTCCACTTATGACGGATGGGTTAGTAGAACCATCATTAATGGTAATAAAGAAAGTAAATGTATGTTCTTTTGAATTTTCTTAGATTGTCTTTATCATTGCCACAATATTTACGGCAGGCTCTTTATTCCACTTAAATAGTTTGAAAACTAAATCATTAAGTTTTAAGACTTATTAATAAATTGGTTGCGATAGCCGGGTCGTTGAGATAACGGAGTTCGAGATAATTCATGATAAATTCCTGATAATGAACATAGTAACCCGAGTGCAAGGGAAACGGATCCTCTTGAAGACCTTGTGTAGAACCAAAGACAATAATATTTTTTCTATTTTGCATTTACACAATTTGATGATAAAAACAAAGTAAATAGTTCAAGTGAAATTAAAAAATCAAAATGAAATTGACGCGCGTGGTTCAGCGTTGCCAAACTGCTTAGAACTAAAAATGTCCAGTGAAATACAAATCGCTTTCGAGGTAAATACAACTGACCAAATTCTCTTATTAATCGAAAATTTACGGACTTGAAATGATGATGCTGAGCAGTTATAGAACACACCATTTCTGCATGGCCTAGCGTTGCCACGACGCCATCTTGGATTGGGAAACACTGATAGGAAATGATGGCATTTTTGTAACTAGGCTCAGATCTTTCCGAGGCTGCAAATGGTGAACGAGTGGAAGGTTGTGATAAAATATACTGAGCTTTAACGGAGTGGACGTCGTTCTACTTGACTGGTCGAGAAGCATGGGCCAGGCCTCGCTGAAAAAAGAATAAAACAATTCCACGTGCATGGCAATGTTGATGTGCATTTCGCACACGTTGTCCAGCGTTTATTTGATTTTTTAGCGAATGGGAAACATCATGGCGGCTGAGCTGCAGATCAGAAGAACGACGAAAAATTGAAAGATGATCTCGACAGATAAGTAAAGCAAAACTTGAAGAGGAAAGAAATCATAGACTTTGCTCGGAAAGACTTTCCCGAGTATTCTTGGAGTTTTCGAACTCTTGATCATCGATTACGGTATTTTCAACATATACTACATCGACTACGAGACACCTCTGGCAGCCGTCGGTGGTGCTGTTGAGCAAGAGCTCAGTGGGCCCAGAAAGTTATAGGGCTTTAAACCATAAACTAAGAACTGAACGTAACATCAAGGTTCCGATGCATTTAATTTATGACATGCTGACTGAAATAGATCCTGAAGAGCTTGAAGGCAGAAGTGTTGAGAAAAGACGAGGAAGGCAAAGCAGCCCTTTGAATCAGACGGACCACTTTTTTTAAATTTCACATTGCGAGGGGTTTACAGAATACATTTAACAACAAGCAAAAGTAAATTCAGTTATCATTTGCTCGCCTTCTTTTTTGTTTATTATAATTAGTTTTTCTTCCTTTAAACTGTATAGACGGACCTCTTTGTGCTGTGTCATTGGACGGCCATGACAAGCTTTGTGGCTATCAAAAATGGACTTTTTGTAAACTCCCTTTGCCTCGACACTTTCTCAAGACAGATCGTTTTCCTATTTGTATGCCTTTCAAATTCCAGTCCTTTGATCATCGGAAAAAAAGTACCTTGAATACTTATATCAAACGCATAAAATACCAAGATTCATGAGGATGGATAGGGGAACAGAGACCGGAAAGATGGCGACAACACACGGGAATAATAGAATTATTTATCTTTCCAACTTCTAATAATTTTTAAAATACGTAAGAATTTTGCCGACGAAATCCTAAATTTACACTGTTCTTCACTTTCGCTGGCTTGTGTACAAAAACGCTGACTTCCGTGGCGTTCCGTGGGCTCAACATTCTCGGTCCTAGTGGTGGAAAACGTGACAACAAGATGGCGCGGATTTTGGTTCAAGCTAAGTGTCTTGGTTGGATGCGTAAGGGTTCTGCGCAATCGTGTCAAGTTTTATCAGAAACTGGAAGCACAATGGGTTATTGAAGGGTAGAGGAACGTCCAATTTGTTTGAAAAATCTCCGATGTCCGAAATTCGACGCGTGATCATTGATTGGCGATTGCTGACAATTTTAACAACTCTCCAGGTAAGATCAAAGTCATAATACCGAAGAAATGAACTAATTTTTGCACACAAGGTATATGAACTTAAAAAAAATTGGCTTGACTCAAACTGGACTCGTGGCTCGTGGCTGACTCGGAGTCGAGGTTGACTCGTGCTGAGACGCAACTCAGATGGACAAAGACTTTGACAAAGAAGTCATTGGGTGGAAGAAAGACCTCGAGATGTGTTGTAAGAATGAAGAAATGGCAGCTGTCATAAAAGATGTGCTAATTGGGTCGGATAGAGTGGCTAAAGAAACAGAGTTATCTCCAGATATTGAACTACACACCGTCAATCTGATGGATCTTTATATGTCGTTTTCAATTTTAATGGTATTAATTTTGCCAGCTGCCAGATAACTGGCGATGTTGGCCTGATCAAAGTGAAACAGCAAGCATTACAGAATCAAAACAAGAGCAAAAATTGGTTTAAATTTAACGCTGTTTTAAACAGGGCTTCTGGGAACCATTTCTCTAACAATGGACCAACAAAAGCTATATTTGATTTAGAGAACACAGATGCTCTACCTTCTCCATTAAAAAATGATAATGAACTCCTCCACAACTTTATACCATTAGTTGGAAGGATTATTGCTGAAAAGATCCTGGCATTCGAACGTTTTAAAGATGTTAGTGTAAGACACATTCCACATGAGTACAGTGATATCAGGAGTACTAAATCAGAATAAGTAAGTTTAGTGACTGTAATTCTTAAGAGGCGTTCCATTTTCGATTCGAGTAACAGGGGCTTGGAATGGAAGTTAATACCCATAAGGCTTTGCATTCAGAGCAAGACTGAAAAACATGGCCGTCTAGGCAGAACGAGTGAGTGAAGTGTTGCGCTATAGTGGGAACTGAATGCTTTTTTCGGCTATTGATAATATGGTAGCACTGTAAGACTGTACAGAAAGGACTACCAGCCGTCAAGAGCAAGAACAAATGCCTTTCAAACTAATTTCGAACAGTTTGGATAATAGACATTTATTTCGAACGGTTGAGCTAGTGGCGAGTTCGGAGTTGAGAGTAAAATCGATTGAATTGCCAAGTTGAGATGGACTTTGCATCGCAGAAGAGTAGCAACAAACTGTAAATAGGGTAAGCAAATTGTGAACCTGCTGTATCACTTGTACGATGTTTCGGTTTTAAAGTTTATTAAACGAATGTTGCGTACTCCAGGTCTATTGACTCTGTGATTTTTTGTTTCCTTTCCGTGTCAATCGTGGCCACCCGTTCGCAAGCAATATTTTGGGCGGGAAAAGACGCGACGCACGCAGTTCTCCCCGCTAAAATGCTGACGGTCGTCGTTTTAGATTTTTAAAAACCACAAATCAAAACAAACAGCTTTGCCTTCCGTCTACTTCTGACCAGATTTTTGCGAGTTTCATTGCACATTGGCTAGAGTTTTTCAGGTATCTTTTTCTCGTTTAGTGTTTTCTTCATATCGTTTCTTTCTAGTAATTTTCTTGGTGCACTGTAAATAATCCAAAACAAACCAAAAAAATTTTCGTGTTCGTGTACTTGTGTTTGGAAATTTTGCTCTTTGCAGCGTTTATTTTATTAAACTGTTCCCACATTTTTTTGTGGCTTTCTTTATATTTATATTTGTAGATTTTTAAAAACAAAACTAAAAAAGTACATAAACATTTTTTTTAAAGTTTTCATTGCAGTTTTTACTATTTTCCAATTTTAGCAAATTTTCCCATACATTTGGTGGCTTTTTCGTGTTGTTTATAATATTTTTTGAAAAAGTTCTTCTTTAGGTTTTGTATAAATAGTTTGTAAGTTTAGGTTGGCCAATGGAAACTCAATGCAAATACTGCAGTAGAGTGATTCCTTTTCAAAACAGCAGACCAATTGATGGTGTCAGTGAGCGCAAGTGCATCACTTGTAGCTTAAATCAGAGGTGGAGCAGAACAAAATGTCCACTAAAAGGGTGCAAAACCCCTGGAAGACCTGTTAGCATCAGAAGTTTTCCCATGCGGCACACCAACTTAACCTCCGCGCAAAAGGCAAAGCTAAATGAAAAGTTTGGCATTTGTGACCAAACAAAATGCTGCATTGTATTTATAGAATTGTAATTATATATTTATAGAATTGTAACTTAGGATATGTACCTTTCATCCTGAGAAATAAAGATTATTATTATTATTATTATTATTATTATTATTATTATTATTATTATTATTATGGCAGTTAGGTGGAGCTAATAAGAGGAAAGTTTCAGAGAGCGAAATTTATGGAAGACATTGATTCAGTACAGCCAGGTGAAACAGTTGCCGTAAGTGATTATATGATGAAACTAATGTTTCAGAAACTTTATGAGCCACAAAGAGACTGGTTTGGGAAGAAAGGTGTTTCGGTGTATGGTGTGATGTTTCTGTTTAAGGATAGTGAGGGTCGGTTGATAACAGAATTTCACGACACTTTCTCTGATGATGATGATGATGATGATGCCCAGAACTGGTTTTTTACAGCAAGCTGTCTTAAGCAAGCTACAAAAAAATTTTCGACCCTACATCCTGAAATAAATCAAATGAAACTGTGGTCTGACAATGGTTCACATTACAAAAGCACTTCACTGGTGTTGTGGATGACCAATTTTTACAAGACAACTGGAATTAAGCTGATAAGATTTTCAAATTTTGAGCCACAAAAAGGCAAAACAAAACTGGATTCACACTATGCGACTTTCAAATTTGCATTTCGGTCTTACCGACACGAAAGAACGATGTATCTTCAGCTGAAGACATAGTGGCTGGGACACAGGAAAGGCTGAGAGGAACTCGTGTTTATAAAATAAATATTGACAGAATGAAAGAACCCACAGCAGCTAAAACCTGGGCTGGCATTACAAACTTTTCAGAGAGTGAGTTTAAATACACTGATAATAAGCAATGTACAGGTGTCAGGACACACGAACAAACTCGACTTGGCACAGGCCAATTCCATGCTATGGAAAAACTTGATAGACTATTATCAACCTCCAATGCACCCACTGGCAGTTCCTCGTCATTTAAAGTAGATGTTGCCAAAGAAGTGTCTCTGCTTCTCCCAAAAAGGAAAAACAACACCTAGCAAAACTAACCAATCTAAAGAGAAGACACAAGAAAAAACAAGCCATCTTTATTCTGAAATTTCATCTTTAACTTACTGTGAGCTGTGTCAAAAACCATTTCTGCGCAAAGGCAACCTACAGCGACATTTGAACAGTAGTGAATGTAAAAGGCAACAGCTTACAAGGATCAACCTACTGTCAGTGGAATAATTCTTGACACGGCACAGACTATATTAAAAAGCAATAGTTACACAGGTAATGCTAAAGGGAGTGAACATGTTTCTGAGGAAAACAACAAGGAAAAGGGTTTGCCAGAAAGGTGAACAAACCTAAACGAAAAATGGCCAAATTTACTCTAGCTCAAAAAGAGATCGTGGATAAGTGTTATGAATCTGGTACAAAATCAAAATCAACAAGATACACTGCCAAAATGTGTCAGATAGAAATGGGACATGATCCACGAATTGGAGCAGAGAATATTCTAACAGAACGGCAGATCACACAATACTGGTCAAGAAAACATAGAAAGCGAGTGCCTGGTGATAAAAAAAACACCTAGTACATAGATAGCTGTACATTTTACAATAGTGTGAACTTTTTTCTGAGTGGCTTGAAAATGTCGTCAAAATCACCAAGAAATACTGGGGGAAACAACTGTTGTGCAAGCTTTTTAAAAACAAGGTTTTGATTTTTTAGAAATGACTCAAAGTACGTAGAATATCAATATCAATTCACTTAGTTCATTTCATTCATAGTTTCTATTAAAAATCTTCTAAAATAAACAGAGAAGGGGCATTACAAATGTTAATATTAGCTGAAAGTATATAAAATGCAATATTACAGGGTATTAGGCCAAATAAAAAAAATTCCCGGTTTCTCATCAGAAATTCTTGAAAAAGTAAATGCAGTATGCCCTTTTTCTTTTTTTCAATATACAGCCAGCAGCACAGCAGACAACTCAGTTCGTTCAGCTCACGGGAGCAGATCGACGAAAATATGCATTTTCCATACATTTTCTATATTTTGAAAAATAAAAAAGTTAATGCGGCAGCTATTTTGAAATGTGGGTACTGATGAGAAACCGGGAATTTTTTTAATTTGCCCTTAGGTAGCTAAACTCCACATATTGGTTCCAAAGGAGAAAATGTGGTGTGACGACTGGTGTTATGTTTTCCTGGCAAGTTTTGATAATTTACATTGTAAAACACTCTGAAATGCCATAGTCTCACATTTTGGGAATATTTTAACATATTCTAACAAGTAGGAAACTTGTTTTATTGGATGTAACCATGCCTTTTTACAATTGAAATCCACCTGAAAACTGGGAGATTTTATTACTACCCCCATCCCTTTGTATATTAGAGGACTGGTTTAATGCTGGGCACTACACATGGTTCAAGTATGTTCTACAGTGAAAATATATACTTGTAACTGCATACACAGCAAACTGAAGATGCATGTTCGAAAGAACAAAAATCAAATTCTATAACAGTCAACAGCATCGGAAACATGGAGCAGCGCCTTACCTGAAAACTGGCATGGACCAGTCATAAGTGTTCATTTGCAAATAATTTCCTGGATAAAAAAAACAGGATTTCTAAATTTAGAAGGAAAAAGAAATACATTCACTTTAGCTTTCCTCCGTTAAAGAATATGAAAATATGACTAACAAAGCACCATGCTCGCCGAAATAAATATACCGTAGTAAAGTACACAATCAAGTGAATAAAATTGGAAACTACATGTATTTAATGTTCCACAGCATGCAGCGATTGTTTGTTCACCCAAAGACGGCGTTCGAGCGAGACGAAGAGCGTGTAGTTCTGGGGATTTTTTTTTTATCGCCATTACATGCTTTTACACGTAAACAAAAATCAGAAATATTTTCTTAAGCTATTATACAATGTGAATTCAAGAAAAATACAGAGGCACCACGATTGATTGTAGTAGTTTTTCTCACATAAAACGTCTTGTTTAATTACAATTTTAGGTCATAAAATACAATTTTCGATAACCTAAAAACTTATTTGAGGGGCAAAGTCGCACGCTTCGCTTTTTTTTCAAAATGAAGTAAAATGAAAAATTTAGCATCTAACTAGAGTTACTAAAATAATTTTTATAGCTTTAGAATCTCTATTCTGTCACAAATCAAACAACAATTGTGTACACTTTCAGGTCAAACTCGAACAAAGATGCACGACCGGCAACTTTAAACCACAGAAGTTTAAACAACCGTTACATCTATCATTTTGGCTGAAACTTGGTAATCATGTCTGAAATTAATAGGAGTTTTCAATTTTTTTAAAATTCAAGAGGCACTCGAATTCCTACTATACATTATTTTGCATCAAATTACGAGTGACTGTCAAATCCAAAACAAAAACACCTCAATAGTATTTTCAAGTTTTCACGAAGATTTTCCCGCGATATGTTTCAAAACTGCAATGAAATCATTCTTTCACTTGAAATTTATTCTTTCACTTGGCAAATTATTGAAAACTCCCTGATCAAAGCTAAAACAATACTCAAAACTGTGTCCTTACAGAAGAGCAACGAGTAGGCGAAACAAAATGGCGTCAAAACGTGACCGCAAATCCAAAGGCCAATATTTCAGTCAA
>JAOEHT020314383.1:0-18141 GCA_025448195.2 Parazoanthus atlanticus | reverse complement strand
GAGTTAAGACCAGGCTCTCGCGTCCTTGCGAGCGCCAAATTAAATATCAAAACAACATGGCGGACCAAAGCATGCTTTTTTTTTTTGATCGCTTGTTTGGAGCTAATCTCGCGCTGTTTAATCTGCTATTGAATTCTCATAGAAGGAGGACGGTTTTTTAAGGTCTTTAGTTCTTTCTAGAACCTCTTATCGACCAATCGGAGCAACAACACGGCACTTTAAGCCAAGACGATTTGGATTCGGCCGGGGTGATCAAGCGCTTGGTGGGATAATTTTGTTTCACAAACTGTTGTCCCAGAAGAGTGGAAAGAAAACTTCAGGATGTCTCGCCCGTCTTTGCTGAAGCTCAGTGAGGAGCTAAGACCATACATCGAAGGGAAATCAACTCGTATGAGGCAGCCAGTGGACGTCACGCCATGTATATCAGCGTTTTCGAGCGTTTCAGTGTGGACGGCTGTGGACGATAGTGTGGATGCGGATCAATCAATGCGTTTTCGGTGAAGCAAAAACGAATACCGCATTCGAAAACGTATTAGTGTGGACGGGCCCTTAGTCTAATAGCTCCCGCCCCAAAATTGTTTTATAAAAAACACTTTTTTTAAATTAATTTTTATAAATCTGTTATTCGAAATAAGTTGCTCTTTGATATCCCGCACGTTTTCAGGTGCGGAGCGGTGAGAAATCTCTAACCAAATTCCAAAGGTCTTGCTTATAGTAGTCTGGTAGTTCTGCTATATATTTAATTAAATCCATATCATAGTTGCAATAAAAGAGTAGGTTGTCTCCCCTAGGTTTAAGATAGTGTCTCCAGATGTGTTTCCAGAGACAATCACCCACTGAGAAATATCTGACAACCCATGAAGCTTGTAAAGCTTTTACTTTACTTTTCAGATCTATCAGCTTAATAATACCACCTTCATTGACATCATTGATTAACCCTTAAACGGTCAAGAGGGGGTTCGGCGAATACCCCCCCCTCCCCCCTCGGTTTTTTTGAGATTTTATGAGGGTTTTTTTAAGATTTTCCCAATTCCTTTTTAGTAGCTGTTACTTGTTAGTTAACACGTTTTTGATGTGATTTCTGACGTGCCCACCCTTTTTAACGATTCAAAAAAAATTTGAAACATGGAAAATTATTTCGGATTTTATCAAAAATATGTAACTTGTGTTTTATTGCAATATTAATTACAAATTATCATTCTAATTGAGAGTTTTGCAAAATAAACTGTTTATATTGGCATAAATATGCTTACAACATATTTGTAGGTATCATAACAACCGGTCAGCGGTTTACGCCGTAACAACTGGTCAACGGTTTACAATGTAAAGAAATAGTTCCAATTTTTGTATTTGATATGAACACAGTTGTAAGAATCGTTCATTATGACATATCTCGTTGTTTTAGCAAACATGAACGTGTTACCACGTTTGACGGTACATATACAACTAAATATATCGTTCCACATTAAGGTGGTTTGTCATTAAAATATTAATTCAGTTAAACAAAGTATGTACGGTAAAATATTTTTATTGGTCATAATATTCTGATTTTTAAAGCAGATTGGGGCAGGTACATCAAAACCGCCGAAATTCTCAAAAACATGCAATTTGAGCAAAATTACGTCATCCTAGCGGCTCTTGTAACCATGGCAACGGTCTAATTAGCACGTGACCATACTAATTGAAAGGGCATAAATTTTTTGCTTTGTTATGGTGAGAACTTTGAACGGTTCCTGCTTCCAATTAATGCCAAAAGGTTGTCTTTTGGAATTCTTAAAAGAACCAAGCCACATGCCATGCGTTTTTTCAGTATTCAGCTCCAATCCCAAGAGGATGTTAAAGTTGTCAATTATTCTTAGCACTATTTTAGCAGATTTTTCATCACTCACAGCAATGGTTATATCGTCTGCATATAAAACAATTTTGGTTAGTTTGTCCAGTATTGAAATGCCATTGATTTGCTTGTTTTCAGGAATTGCGGAGGCGAGTAATCCGAAATGAGCCAATAATCAAGGCGACATTGTATATGCGGCGGTTTTTGGCGCCAAGTAAACTGCCGTTTGTCCGGATTTCTGATACGCCATATATCGTGCAAGTCAAAAGTATTCATCAGAACGTTAACATTGATAGTATTTATAACCCGAGACTTATCTACATTATCCGAGCCACCTTTCTTACCGAGTGTTGGATCTTGAAAACAGTTATAATCGCCCCCTATTATCACTTCATTGCTGTTCTCTTCTTTTTTAAAGGTAGGTTTTTTAGTTGTGAAAAGAAATTGAACTGGCATTTTATATTGTTAGCGGCATAAATATTTAGCAATTTGAACGACGAATCTTCGATCAGGATGTCTAGATAAATAAATCTTCCGTCGTTGCTTGCTTTTATCTTTTTAAAATCACAGTATAATTTGCTTTTTAGGAGAACCGCGACACCTCTCGAGTTACGAGAGCCATGTGAGAAAATGATATCGCCTCCCCACTCGTTTTTCCACATATTTTCGCAGTCGGGACTGCTACGAGTTTCTTGCAAAAAGATAACATCTGCATTTTGGTGTTGCAGCCAGGTGAAAACTTTTCTCCGTTTCTTATTGTCATTCAGACCTTTAACATAGAGCATTTAAACTGGACTGGCAATGTTGCTTGAGACTTGAATAAAAAATTCCGAAGCTATTTTGAGTGACTTTTACCCATGGGATTGCACTGAAAAATTGGACTAATGAATGGAACAAAGAGAATGTGGCGCCCGCGAATGCTGACGGAGCAACTTGCATATTGATATTGCATAATTTTGTTTTTGATCAAAATTTCCTGAAATTTGGCTTTTGCGATAGAAATGTGCAAATTTGGTAAAAGGAAAATAGTTGTGCAATAACTGAAAAAATGATTATCAGAAGCAAGGCGTGCTTTCCTATTGATAATCTTAAGACAACGCCTCTAGTTTTTTTCATCGCGCAGAAAAAAAAGTCGAGGACGAAAACCTTATTGAAAGGGTTTTGAGAGGCTGGGCCCGTATGAAGAAGCTGAATAAAATATTTTAAAGAAATTATGGCACTAATATTAATACGATAAAGAGACTACCAAAAACTACGATAAATTACGATAGCTATACTAAGTTACGATAGTTTGTCCAACCCTAAGTTTTAACTGGGTACAGTTCAGTTCAATCATCACCTGAATCGTCGGAGGACAGCCATCGTGATAGAATTTTATTGTGTTCATAAAAATATCCGTCATGGAGCAGACGGTCTCCGACGATGTTAACCTTTGCGTTTTGGTGGGTTTGCTTGATTCTTTTCATTGCTGGCACAAGGAACTTTCGCCTTATTTCTCTGGACTCTTCTGGCACGTCGTCAGCAATATGAATTGACGTGTTCTTGAGCTACGCCTTGGCTTTGTAGACGCGCTCTCTATCTTCTCGACATGTGAAACGACAAATGATTGGCCTGTTCCTGTTCGTTCGCTGCCCAGATTTCTTCCCTCCAATACGGTGCACACCACAAAAATTTCATTGCGTCGACATCTCGGATCTGCAAATTGTCGGAGATGATTTTCTTGACTTTCTCCTTGCAATTATCGTCCTGCTCTTCATTTACACCGAAGAAGAGCAGATTCCATCGCCTATTCTATAGCTCTTGCTTCACAAGTCGATCTTTGTTGGCGGTTCCATCACTCTCAACCTGGCTTATCCGCTCTTTGCTTTCGTCATGCTCTTTTTGGGTGAACTCTAGGGATTCTCTATAACTTGAAACTTCTGGTTTAAGCCTACAATTTTCTTCTTTCACGGCCGATAGCTTCTAGTTTAGGAGAATTCGTCACCTGCTTCGACTCTAGGTCTTTTAATCTGCCGAGGACAGCAAGCCATTCATCCTCGGATATGACAAACTTTGGATATCCGTAAGTCAGATACTGTAAGTCAATGTCTGATATAAAGCGAGGACGTTTGCGTTCGTTTCTAAACGATTCCGCCTTAATTTACTAACTCACGGAGCCCAGAAATCCATGACCTATTTTGGTGCCGTCATGCGCAGCTCAGTTGTTTTTATTTTCGTTTGAATCGTAAAAGAAACCTCGCTCCACGGTGAAGGCCATATCAACGCAAAACCCATCGATCACTAAAAAGCAGCTAATCACGCTCGCAAATTTTGAGACGGCAATACTACAGATTGTGTACGTATTTTTCTCCAAGAAAAATGTTAACTGAATCGCGATGATGCTTCAAATACGTTACAACAGCAAAAAAGTCATGTTGACTGGCACTAACTTAATGTGGCTATCTAACTACTACTACTACTACTACTACTACTACTACTACTACTACTACTACTACTACTACTACTACAGACTACTACTACTACTATTAATAATAATAATAATAATAATAATAATAATAATAATCATATGTGATAATTTTATGTTAAAGATATGCAAATCCGCCTGGGAGGAAACACCGGTGAAGCTGTTGGCCGTGTGGAGATCCGTTACAGCGGAGTCTGGGGCAGACTATGTGGAAATTTCTATTTTTCAAAATCACAAGCAGATGTAGTTTGTCGAACACTGGGCTTCAAGGATGCTATTACATCATTTGGTTTTAACAATTGGTATGGCAAAGGAACGGGACCCCTGTGGCCCACTCAATTTACCTGTACTGGAAAAGAACAAAGTCTTACCGAATGCCACAGGAATCCCCTTGATTCTTGTTACTCGGCCGGTTATGTAGTATGCAGAACGAACTCTACATCAGGTAGGATTATATGAGGTTTGCATGATGATGTGTCTTTACTACAACTTCCATAAAATTTTGCAAATCCTAATTAAATTTATACTATCATACTTAAATATTCAATTTGTTAACTAATAAAAGATACGTTGTAGGCTAATTGGTTAATTTGGTTTTTTATGCAAATGTTTGTTGGGGGAAAAAGTTTAATCCGGGGTAAAGTTGGTTCAATCTGGACTGTTATTTAATTAAGGAAGACATGGCGGGTGTTTGACAGATTTTACATCTTCTTTAGATCGCTAATTATGATATAACTCCACTAATTGGTGGACTAGCGTACAATATAAGAATTGTAGATATGACATTCCTACACGTCACAAATCCGCTAAAGTGTATACATTAGGTGTTGATAAATACAGTTTGTTTATTTGTGTCTTTAGACTTTGATGTCAGACTCACTAATAGCTCCAACAACTATAGCGGCCGTGTGGAGATCAAGTACGCAGGGGCCTGGGGAACAGTATCGGATAATAATTGGAACATCAGAGATGGACACGTGATTTGCAAACAACTTGGTTTTAAAGGAGCTGTTAGTGTTTACACGCAAGCAAGATACGGTCAGGGAAGTGGGCCCATCTGGATATCCAATGCGAACTGTAATGGAACAGAGGCCAGAATTGCAGACTGTCTTTCTCCTTCTTGGGAAAACTCAATTTCCGCATCCAGAAGTCATTCCAGAGATGCTAGTGTTGTTTGTAGCAATGGTAACAACAAACCCAGTAAGTTGGATGTATGCAAGTTTCATATCTCCCTAACTCTTTTTTGATTTTAGAATTATTTTCTATCTCTGAACTTTTGCATTTTCCTTTATGGTCTAGCTTTTACAGTTTGTTTAACACATTGCGAGAGAGTTTCTACCTGCTGCAGATATATAATAACAAAACTTGGAATTCAAACCCAATTATGACAAGAACATACGGTGCAAACGCGACCTCTTAATATTTGACGTCAGTCTTTTCTAACAAATACAATAAAGTACCATATTATGAAATACTTGAGCAATATAGAACAGGCGAACGACGACACATAGCGGAATGTTTCCCCAACAATTCGAGTGTTCTCCTAACTTCCAAAGTTTTGGCATCGGGCTGTGTCACATGATAGACCATTATATATTTCTTTCATAAGATAACTAAGCTGGAAGAAACAAGCCTGTCTATGATCAAACCCGTGGTTTTTAGCCAATCACAACGTGTGTACTATGCAATTGTGTTGTGTTGCGCTGTATCTTTGTGTTTATAAGAGATGCAATTTCTATTTAATAACCTCTTTCATGTTTGATCAGTTGCACAGTTCTAAAATACTCGCGCAGTTCAGTAGAAATGTCATGGTTATTATTTTGTTCTGGCGTTATTGCAGATGTAAAGCTTCGCCTGGTTGGCTCCAAACAAAATAACAGTGGAAATATAGAAGTGGCATACAACGGGGTCTGGGGACAAGTTTGCCTAGAATCTCGTTTCTCAGGTGAACGTAACGTGGCAGATGTGGTGTGCAGGGAACTTGGGTTTACCCAGGGTGCACTGACGTCGTTTCGTGAGGCTCGCTTTGCTAGTAGATCGTCTCAGTATGCTGCGATGGTTGGTGTGAGATGCGGAGGGTTCGAGAGTTCTATATCCCAGTGTGCTTTTCGGGGATGGTGGAGACCTTCTCGCTATTACAGATGCTCAACCTCACAAATGCTTGGCGTTATATGCAAAACAGGGAATCCTTCCTTGGACGGTAAGCAAAAATCAATTTCCATGCAGTTTGGCTGTCATTATGAAGCAATACGCTTTTTAGACATATGAGTGCAAACGTCCAGTTCGAGATAAACTTTGATAATTTTGTTGAATTAATTGAAAATAACATCATTTCGTCCGACGTTGTTGTATAGGATTTCCTAAATTTTAACGTCTGAGTTTTGTTGCATAGGATTTCCTAATGTTTAACGTCTGAGTTTTGTTGCATAGGATTTCCTCATGTTTAACGTCTGACGTTGTTACATAAGATTTCTTAATGTTTAACGTCTGACAATGGTGCATAGGATTTCCATCGTCCAATGTTGCTGCATAGGATTTCCTATTGTTTAACGTGTGACGTTGTTGCGTAGGATTTACTCATGTTTAACGTCTGTCGTTGCTGCATAGAGTTTTTAATGCATAAACGTTGGAGGTTTGTTGCATAGGATTTCTTAATGTTTAACGCATGACGTTGTTGCGTAGGATTTCTAATGTTTAAAGTCTCGTATTAGACTAACTTCCGATGTACGGTCTTAATATTTGCAACTGGACCCTGGGGATAGCACAAATTTGCATAAGTGAAATAGCGTAATGGCAGCTTTAATAGGTTCGGAACTTGAATAAATTCTTTAAGTTTTGGAAATCAGCACAAGGAAAACTGATTTTTGTTTGTAAGTGGAAAACAAAATTGTAACAGAAAGAAACTTTATTTCTTAAAGAAAACAATTGAGAGGAAGGTACTTTTTGAAACTTTGAGCGTCAAAAGCCAATTTAGATAGCTTGAAATGTTGTTTTTCCGTAACAGTTAATCGTTAGTACACTTCATCTTAAAGGCAATACGTTCCAAAAGTATATTTTGCAGAACTCTCTGTGCACATGTCGCTGTAATGTAACATGTTGCGATTGTCGGAACCAAAACTGACTCGTGATACGTACACAAAGTTGAGTTACGCATTTGTTGGGAAAGACGCGACACGATCTTTGCAGTCTCATGGATCAGTTCTAGTCTTCCATGAATTGTGTTTAGCATAAACTTAAACATACGAATAAAAACCTGTTTCTCGTGTACAGCTCAGATCCTCTGTTTCTACATTATTCAGTCATATGTTTTACGTTTCTCCAAAAATTGGATATTTTCCAACTTTCAGAACAAATTCAAAAAGATCCAAAAGGGGTCATGGTAAATTGAATCAAACATTGGAAACGTGTTTACTAACAAGACAAGCTACTAGAAAGCTTCTGGGAAAAAGTGAAAAGTGAACACGTATTTTAAATTACTTTGAAAGCAGAACAATCTACCACTAGCAAATTTTAATCAGAAAACGAGCCAATTTCATCTTTACTGTTCTACAGAAGCCAAGATTCGTCTGAGTGGGACCAGCTCATCTCATGCGGGACGAATTGAGATTCAAATCGGGGGAGTTTGGGGCCGAGTTTGCTCGTATGGATGGAGTAAAGTGGATGCTGACGTAGCATGCCGATGGCTTGGGTTCCCTGGGGCACACCTACAGTTTGGGTGGCCTATGTTCGGCACTGGCAGCGGCCCTGTGTTGCTTTCACAGTTGAGCTGTAGAGGTAACGAATCAACGCTTATGGGGTGCTCACACCAGCTTAGCAGCTCATTCTGTTACAGAAGAGATGTTGGAGTTGTGTGCAGGTCAAACGAAACCGAGTGTAAGTTTGTTTTAGTGTTGTTAGTAGTTAGAAATAAACCTGGTATGACCTTTGGCCTCACCGAGGCAAAATCAAACGTCTTTGTTTGTGTTTATATCAGGAAAAATGTATACATCATATAACTGCGTCACAGTTTCATTCGCTTTTTTCACTCTGTTCTAGCTTTTGTTTTATATTATATGTAGATTGACAATTGTGTCTGTTATTAGGAAAGCCTTATAATATCCTCATGTTTAGAAATGTTGCCCCTCACGTTTAAACTCCTTCTTTAGTATGCGTCCAACTGACCGTTTTACAGCATAGCATTATGAGTGGAATAAAACTTTGATCTCTTTATTCGAGCAGTTCGAAATATATAAAACAAGCTTTAGGCCGTAAGCTTGTCCTAATCCTTTGTTAGTTTTTAATTATAAATTTGCTGTAAATTTTTATAGAATTTTAGTTCAATTTAGAAAGTTTTACAATTGTTGTTTGCACAGATGGAAATTTATTAGATTTGCGAAATATGAACATGAAATGTTAGACAATATGTTAAAATAAGCGTTTTATTAGCTACTTCAAAAGAGTGTCCCGAATGTATTGTTATTCAGCCGGTGAATTGCCAAAACTTGTTCGCATGAATTCCAAAACAGTGCAAGTTTGATATATGTGCATCTGTCTTGGTAGTTTTTCACTAATAAACGTCCTCACTTGAAGTTTGAATTTATGAAAAGTTCTTCAACACCTTTTGCAACTGAACTGCTATTTCTGAGAAGTGCTTCAATTTTCACAGCTTAGCATTTTTAACTGAAACCGAGGGTCACAATTGTTATCACTGTAACTTGAGTCTTGAAGTGTTAAAACTTTCAAATGTAAGTTGCTTACTTCAATGTTCAGTTGTAAACTGACTAAATTAGTTTTCCGTTTGTTTGATAATATAAATAATGAAGTTTAATACAAAACTCTTAACCGTCTCTTTTTATATTTAGTGCCGACAAGGTTTCGATTGGTCGGGGGACCGGTGCCATTTGCAGGACGAGTGGAAATACGATATGCGGGGATCTGGGGAACAATCAATGACAGAAATTTTGATGTCCGCGAAGGCCAAGTGATTTGTCGTCTTCTTGGGTATGCCGGGGTCGCTGGTGTATTTGGAAATGCTAGATATGGGCGTGGCACCGGGCCAATCTGGTTGTCCAGTGTGCACTGTCTGGGAAACGAGACTACCATTCAGCAATGTCCCAATCCGGGATTGCCAAAGTACCAAACCTTCAATAGTCACTTTAACGATGTTAGTTTGGAGTGCAGAAGTGACAACACTTCTGTTGGTGAGTCCATTTTCTGTGATGGGGGAGGGAGGGGATGGGGTTGGGTGGATATTTGAACCCTAATTTGTCACAGTTACAATTGGGCTCGTGGAGTTATGTTACAAATGTGCAGCTTCTTTACTAATGTAAGTTATAATATTCTGCTCGTAAACAGGTTTAAGCGTTCGTCTCGCGGGATCACCCTCGCCACACGCGGGACGCGTGGAGGTGTACCATAAAGGACAGTGGGGTTCCATCTGCGACCGTTTGTGGGATATACAAGATGCACACGTGGTTTGCCGCGAACTTGGGTTTTCGCGCGCTCTGCTTCCTTTCTGTTGTGGAACGTTTGGGAGAGCAAGCGGGCCTGTTTTGACGTCTGATGTTCGCTGTACGGGCCTGGAAAGCTCGCTGTCTCTCTGCCCACACAGAAGGTTTGGTGTACCTACCCGGTGTAGCCATCGTCGGGACGCAGGTGTCGTCTGTCAGCCCAATGATAACACTTCCTTGGGTGAGCTGAGTTCTGTGTTGCATATATCATGTTGAATTACAAGCCATCATCATCCTTATCATCACTATTGTTATCATCATCGTGACGTGATCATCACATTATTTAGTTCATCACGGAACCTTAATCATACAAAACATGTTCTAAATTCCGGAGAGCCGTGAGCTGTTACTAAAGCTACTAGAAAAGCCAAAAATGCGTTGATCTATAAAAATAATGTTTTAAAAAGGGTTTCTTTTTCAAATTTAATCACCGTGATCCAGGTCCTTTGAGTACAAATGATAGGACATAGTTTTGGAGAGCAATCAGCAGCAGTTTGGTATTGAAGAAACCATGAAATTGCTCCTTTAACAATCAGTGGCACAAAGAAAGACAATAGGTGGTAACATTTGCTTAAATGTTTAACTCTCTTAGCTCTGGAAGTCCGACTTGGACGAACAAGCCTCACACCAATTGCCGAGAACGCTGGCAGAGTCGAAATTCGTTCTATGGGAGTCTGGGGCACAGTCTGTCAAAAGAGATGGAACAAAAATGCCTCTGACGTCATTTGTCAGCAGCTGGGATATCCTGATGGAGCAATCACAGCAGTGTACAGCACAACACCCTTCGGGGGAGGAGGTGGACCCATTTGGTACTCCTACGTTACCTGCAAAGGGAAAGAAGACTCCATTTCGGTATTTAAAATACTTTAAATATAATTTTCACAGTCATCGTAACAAATTTGTCCCAGCTCGTTGTCTATTTTATTGCAGGAAGACAAGTGTAAAAAGTTCTAACAAAATAGTTTAAAGCAGCTATGTGAACAAAAAAGATCTATCATTCCACAACTGTCGGTCTGTACATCCACGCGTATATCTATGAAATACTCATGCAAATTTTCAGCCATTAGATAATCAACGTAACTAGCCAAAGTTACAGAGCTGAACAATTTGTCTTTCATTTCTTCATCCTATATTCATTCATCCATTCAATTCATTTATTATGTTAATTATTTAATTCTGTCATCCACCCATTCCTTCCTTCATTCCTTCATTCATCTATTCAATCAATCAATCAATCAATCAATCAGTCAATCAATCAATCAATCAATCAATCCATCAATCAATCCATCAATCCATCTATCCATCCATCCATCCATCAATCAATCAATCAATCAGTCAATCAATCAGTCAATCAATCAATCAATCAATCAATCCATCCATCCATCCATCAATCAATCAATCGATCAATCAATCAATGATTCATTCATTCAATCATTCATTCAATCAATCATTAACGTTGTCATTGTTGTTGTCGTTGTTGTTGCTGCTGTTGACATTGTCGTTGACATTATAATTGCCGTGTTGTTGTTGTTATTGTCGTTGACATTATAACTGCCGTGTTGTCGTTGTTATTGTCGTTGACATTATAACTGCCGTGTTGTTGTTGTTATTGTCGTTGACATTATAACTGCCGTGTTGTTGTTGTTGTTATTGTCGTTGACATTATAACTGCCGTGTTGTTGTTGTTATTGTCGTTGTCACAGTCGCTGTCTCTGCCATTGTTGCTGCTGTTGTTGTCGTCGTTGTTATCGTGGGGCACGTTATCTTTGTTTTTGTCATTTTCGTCGTTGTAAAAACTCAAAGGTTAGCGTGTGATTACAGATTCAAGAGTGTGCGATTAGTTTGAAATCACTGCTGTTCGGAACTGATCAGATTTGTAGGAATCGTTATTGATTTTAAATTCAATATATTAAGCAAACAACCAGTCAATCAAGCAATTTTCCAGTTAATGAATCAAACAGCTAATAATTTATAACTTGTTCCACTTAGTCACTGAAACAAACCGTCTTTGTTACACAGAAATGTCGCCATTTCAACTGGAGATTAAGCAATCGATTGTGCAATCATAACGATGATGTCGGCGTTGTTTGCAAATCAAGAAATTTCACAACAGGTTTGTAGCTACACATGTGGCTTCTTTGCCAACCTTACCACTTCTTACATTGCTACGTGATCCTGGGCGATTTATCGTTGCTCTGAAGTATATTTTGGTCTGCAGTCAATCAACCGTATTTCAGCTATAGAGCTACACAGTCCGGCAGTTGGGATGACGCTCTTTCAATCGCAAACTGTACAGGTCGGCAGAATTGTAAATTGTGATTGGCAATATATGTCTTTTTAAAGACACGGGTTTGGCTTTTCTGTCGTGTTTAATGGACGGAATTCCAAAACAAGCCTCAGAGAAACTAAAACATTTCATGGATTGAATAGTAATGAAAAGAGTGGTAAAGATATTACATAAATTTATAAATTAGCGGAGTCAACTCGGTTTTGAATGAACAGACAGTGGTTTTTGAAACAAACACTAACAATTTAACTTCACGAAGTGCATCAAACATTCTTGAGAACATGACCAATGAGCGTGTTTCTTACAGTTTGTGTAACTCTCGCGCTATACACCAGTAACCTCTCCCTGTTACACTCTGAAGGGTGTACAAGTATAACTTTAGAAGAATCAGCTGTGGTTTAAAGTCAGTGTTTTGTATTTTCTTCTTAGCTTTTTACTTTCTCGGTTAACATTATACCGTAACGTAAGGTCCTCTCTTCAATATTAAACTTTCATCACTATTTGTATGTCATTCGAAAACTTGAAGTTAGCCCTTTTTAAGTGCCAGAGATTGAAAGAGCGAATTGAAGTTGGTAAACAGGTAAAATTTGGGGGCTTGTCTTAAATACTGCTTCATTGGCTAACTTTTTAACAACAACTAAAAATTACAAAGAATGTAGTATGGTGAATTTCACTTGGCGCCCAAGTTTGCACGTCTACGCAAAATTCACAGTACAATGTTTCTTTTAGAAATTTCTGTTTTTCATAAAAAATTGGGCAACGTCGCAGTTCCTGTGATAAATTCTCCAAATTTCGCTGCTTACCAACTGCCACTTACTGTTAATTCAGAAGAGCAAACTTCAAGCTTTCGAATGACATACAAAACGTGGGCATTTAAGTTCACACTTTTCAAGCGTAAAATCCCTTTTGTCCAAACCCATTTTCTCGTTCCGCGTGCGCAAAAACAAGCTTATGGGCCTTTATTTAGTCTCACTAAATTGAAACATTGCAAGAAATATTCTGTTTGAAAATTTATTTTTGACCATATAATAAACCAAAACTAAGTTCTTACAATCAAAGAACTTTTCAATTTTTGTTAATGCAATTCTAATGGGCAAGCAGATCACAGTTCATAACTAACACAATGTAACATTTTATAATTTACATCAAGCTGTTTTAGAACGCAAAAACCCTTCCTTGTATAAGTCCCTCCCTGAATATAAGCCCTGGGCTTGTTTTACGATATTGATAATTAATTTTATTATTAGATGGGAGTATCCGTTTACAAGGCGCTGAGGAGGCAAACGCTGGCCGAGTTGAGATTCAGTTAGCAGGAGTCTGGGGCACAGTCCAAGATTTTGCCTTTGACATAAAGGATGCGAGGGTAGCTTGCCGACAGCTAGGCTATGAGGGGGCCATTGGTGTGTACAACAGAGCACGGTACGGCCAGGGGACTGGGCCAGTTTGGTTGAGTAATATGATGTGTACTGGGAACGAGAATAGTCTGGTGGACTGTCGTCACTCGTCATTACGGCAAGGCGATTCACACATCTATGACGTCAGCGTTGAGTGTATGAAGCGCGGAACAACGCCTCCAGGTAAGGGCAAACAGTA
Source organism: Parazoanthus atlanticus (assembly GCA_025448195.2). NCBI lineage: Eukaryota > Metazoa > Cnidaria > Anthozoa > Zoantharia > Parazoanthidae > Parazoanthus > Parazoanthus atlanticus. Next base: position 4,474 of record JAOEHT020314383.1, on the reverse strand, counting down.
GCCATAGTTGTGGTCAAGTTTGTAATATGACTTGCAAATGTGTTTATTAATTGATAGCACGTTGATAAGTTTTTCTGGAATAAGTGTCCCAGACCTGGTCAGGCGCCAATATCATTACCACGAGCGTCCATCTCCAATCATTTCTGCGAAAATATTGGTTAGTTTTAAATTTGATTATTAATCAACTTCCTGTTAATTTTCATTCCAAATATTAATTCAAGGGTATTCTTTGGTTGGTCTCCTAGCTCGCTATCAGTTTCGCTGTTTGTAGTATCAACACTTATTGCTCGAATTTGGGTCTTCACTTTCCGGCAGTGTCGCCTTTATCGGTTATCTTTGAAGATTAAGAAAACTTACACTGAAACTTTCTGATCTGATGAAATTTTTGAGATTTGCAGCCCTGTTAATTATTCGCCATGTGTTTTAGTAAAACTTCTCAATTTTAGGCAACTGAGACAATGATGTAGCAACATTACAAGCACTGATTGGCTAGTGTGATAATAGTCAAGTTTTGTATTCAAAGTTCCCACTGATTACAATGACTACAGATTCATTTTTACAGTGTTGGCCTCGACTTTATATTAAATAATCATAAATACTACTAATGTCGACATGAGCTGTTCACAACTCTGTGTATTGTTAGAGTTTCGAGCTTCTAATCCTTCTCGCTAGTATTTATGTATATTTAACATCGACTGCAAAAATGAGTCTATAGTCACTGTAACCAGCGGCAACCGAGAACACGAAACTGGGATATTAATTCGCAAGAAAACATTCCAAAAAGTGAGATTTGACAAAATGTTGTGTCAAGGAAATGAATGGAGTTGTGATGGGCTCATGACCAGTTGCAATTGGACATCTCTCCTTATTCACTAAAGATTTCATTATTGTAAGAAACCTTCCACCCTTCCTTCCCAGAGGCCGTTTAATTTCATTATTTTGTGGTATGATTACACGGCCACTAAACACGAGTAGATATGTTTTGCTGTTATTGAAGGAGTAAATCGAAACAAATCTTTTGCTGGGGCAGTAACAATGCACTTGTCTAGGATTGTAATTGTGTTGTTTCTTTGTGTAATGACTAAAGTAAAAGCGTCAATTTTGCTTTTTGCAGTTGTGTCAGTTCAGCTCAAAGGTACAGAAGTCAGTCATGCCGGACGAGTGGAGGTTTTGTACAAGGGGGAATGGGGCACAGTGTGCCCTGATGCCAGTTGGGACAGGAGGGACGCCACGGTTGTGTGTAGACAGCTCCGGTATGGTCCCCCACTTGCGGTGATGCGGGGTGGAGCGTTTGGTGCAGGCAACGGCACAGTGTGGATGAGCGGAGTAGAGTGCCAAGGTTCGGAGACCCAACTTAGCCATTGCTCTCACAGGGGGTGGGGCAGAAGACGTAACAGAGGCACATGCTCCAGTTTAACAAGTGCATCGGTGGTGTGCACGCCACGGGACTTCAACAGAAAAGGTAGCAAAGTGATAGATTATTGGTTGAGCGATAAAACGGTCTTCTCTCTTTTCTGGCTTTTCGTGTTAATGATATATTTGGGTTTGTGAAGTTACAAATATAGAAGACAAAATCCACTCTAGTCAGAGTAGTATTTCAAATCTCACAATATTTTGAAGAACACAGTTTTGAAAATTATGGCTTTCTACTTTGAAAAGGTGATCGTTTGATAGGCATAAAAGCTAACATTTCTCTCATATTCCTCTCAACTGTTCTATGCAAACTGATTTGTGTTTTAAGTCTAGGCCTGTGGTATGATAAATGAAATACATTCAAAATATTTATACATGTTTGTCTAGATACAATGGTAAATCATGAAAAAGCATGCTAATCGTTTTTCAGTTCTATCAACTTCATTACCCTTTAATTTACACGATTATGTGGAAAGACAATCCTTGATACTAAAGGCATACTGATGATTACACATGGGCAACCTGACAGTCGTGGCACGCCATTGTGAACAGTGATGTGACAGCAGTAGCAACTGAAAGCACTGCGACAAATGATGTGGGTACTGGTGGAACAATGACGGCAGTCGACAGTGAAATGTTGCTATTAATGGTTGTCTTACTAATGTGACATCGCTCTCAACGCACTGTAACCATCACCATCGATATCACACTAGTGTCACTCTCTATCATTGTCACACCAGTTTCAGATTCTTGTTGTGTGAACTCCTTTAACTTGTAAGAAGCATGTTAAAGGGGTTACGTTCAAAAATTCAAATGCCCCAAAGAATCAACTGCGAAAAAATATGGTTAATCAAATCACTTAGCCTGCAATAGTTGGGATATCTGCTCATACTTTGTTTTTAAGTTTAGAAAACTGCTGTTAATAAGTATTCTATCATAAAAGTAGCAATTTATCTTTCAACAGACAAAAGATAAGAGTCATCATGGACTTGTTCGTTTAAGCTCGTACAGGCTAGTATCAGGCAAATATGAAATACTATAAATGAAATAGCTTTTCCCGAATACAAAACAATTTAATTAAATCATATTTTCTATACACTTTTCTAGACATTTCTGTAAGGATTGTCAGCTCTACCGTCGCAAATGAAGGCCGTGTTGAAGTCCGATTTGCCGGGGTGTGGGCTCCACTGTGTGGTCGCCGTTCGCTATCAAGTAGACGAGCTGCTAGGGTCGTGTGCCGGCAACTCGGCTATGGGCGTGGTTATTATTTCGCAGCACGTCCCGAAACCAGACGTTTAACCATAAGAAGGTCACGTTACCCTACGAGCCTTGCATGGACTTCTAATATCAAATGTCGTGGCAACGAGTCCTCCTTAGCAGAATGCGCTCGGGGTTGGAGATTCGCGCGTTGTTCAGGCGTTTACCGGAACGCGCCTGTGAAAATCAAGTGTCAACCAAAGGGTAAGTTAAATAAAGTGTATATTGTCCTGTTACGTAGCGTGGCTTAAAAAATCTGCTCTCTTGAATTTTGGGAAAAGATCTTCTTACCATGTATTTTAAGAAATTTTGAGAATTACTAACCAGTAACTAAATGTCAATGCAATGATATTGTCATGTCAACGTCAACATCATTTCTTCTTTCTTGTCAGTATTAGCATTAGTGCCATGTCAGTGACAGTGACCGTGACAGTCGGACCGTGACAGTAACGGCGACAGCGACAGTTCAGTGTCAGTGTGTCAATCAGTATGTTAGTGTCATTGTCAATGTTAATGACTGTGTCAGTGTCAGTGGTAGTGGCAGCGTTAACGTCAACATCAGCGTCAATGTCAATGTCAACGTCAATACCAACGACAATGTTAACGTTGATACTAATGATAACACAACAGAACGCAACATATTATAACATAATCACACAACGCAGCCCAACGCAATGCAATGCAATCTTAAATTTTGTTACCTACTACTCGAACGTTCATGAACGCGAACACAAAATGCAGTATATGATAGATAGAAAACTATCACCTAGAATATAAAATTGATATTTAGAAATTCTACCAAACGTAAAGTTCAAACTGCATATTTCTCTGCAGTTCGACCAACTCCAACTCCAACTCCGACTCCAACTCCGACTCCAACTCCGACTCCGACTCCAACTCCAACTCCGACTCCAACCAAACCCTGGTGTTTCGCCACCTGCAGAAATGGAGGCAGATGTCGGCCTTCCAACACTGGATACCACTGTGTTTGTGAGGAGGGGTACGGTGGGGAAATTTGCCAAGCTGCCATCGGTAAAATGATTTTGCAAATACGTGTAAAACGTAGTCATTAGCCCTAACTAAATCACTTGCTCTGGCTCCTTTTTCAAATACTTACACTACGGCCATCAATACCTTCAAGGTCGAGTTTAGAAGGTTTGTGGAGTTTAATATGGTCTGGATGGGCTACACTTCATTCTTAGTAGTATAAGGTAAAATTCTGGAAATTCCCCGCTAATCAGTAAAACGTGTATACACCAAACAGTAGCATTAAAAAGAAATATAGAATGACATCTTCTATTAATAAATTGCAATAATTACTCATTAGTTGACTGACTGATTCTTTTTCAATCTCTCTGTTTAGTGATCAACAAATTAAGGTATTTGCTATTTTGTGTTCTTCATTGCAAACGGGTTACTAAGTTATGAAGTACTAAATGATACTTCCATATATGGCAACTGATGACGTCACCAACCACACCAAATTTTAGCTATGTCTCAAAAGCTGGTTTATGCAAGTTGAACATTCATAGCAGCTAAATGGAACTTCTTAGCAACCAGTCTTTACTTGTACGTCAGTACCCTGTTTATAATATCCTTAAACCTTAGGACTTCAATTTGTGTCAACTTTCAGTAATTGGTAAATATACTCTACCCCCACTCTCGCTAAACTATCGTAATCCACTTGCAGAGAACAACAACGTCACTTTGGTCTTTAGAATGAAACTTCGACAGGTTAGTAAAATACGGAGAGGGGTTGGAGTGTGTATGTGTGTGGGGGGGGGGTAGGAGTGTGTGTGTGGGG
>JAOEHT020314299.1:0-10125 GCA_025448195.2 Parazoanthus atlanticus | reverse complement strand
TGAACGTAAGTCCGATCAGGTCGCCAGTCCGATGCACTAACCACTGCGCCACCATGCAAGCTAACGCATGCGCTGAATAATCACAACAAAAAAAATAAGAATAAAAAAATAAGAATGGAGCCGAAACCTCAACTCGGCGCCTTCCGGCCTGAGTAAAAAGAACAGAGCCGAAACCTCAACTCGGCACCTTCCAGCCCGAGTAATAAATTTCACAGTTGTTTTTTTGTTTTCTTCTGCTTTTTCTCAAAACAGGGTTATGGTCGGATTCGTGTTACTGAAAATCAAATTGGTCTGTCCTAACAAAAGGACCTTGCAGCAAGTTTAAACCAAGAGCAACTATTTGAGAAGTAAATTCAGACTATAGTGCCAGATTTGGTCAAGCTTAATTTTATGACGAGAAAAACTGAATTGCGCCTTGCTGATCAGACAGAAAAAGGTAAAATGTGACACTTGTATTGTTATTGTTAGTACACCAATTATTAGAGAACTGTGACTTGAAAAAACATCTTGTTCTTCATGAAACTGCCTGAGCATTCAAACATGTAATATGTACCCTCTGTTATTAACCCTAGAAAGCTTTAGCTATTTTGTCAAACATTAATGCTTTCAAGAGGGGGATGGAGGGTCATTTTGACTCCCCCCCCCCCCCTCTCATTATTTTCCAAATGATTAGGAATTATTAGTGCATGCCATTTGGCATGCAACTAGTACATGATCCACTAATTAATTTCCATACAAACAATGAACAATTAATTACTTGCAGTTACCATGGTAACAAATGCAAAACCAAAATGGCCACCATCTTGGCTTTTTTGGCCACCACCTTGGATTTTTTGGTCACCATCTTGGATTTTTGACTTTCAAATTGTTGACATTAAAATTTTGAGATAATTATATTATTCAAAATAGTTAGAAAACATAACTTTATAGGCTAAAACAATGGAATAACTAGAAGAAAACAACAAATCGCAAGTTTACAATCACTCATAACAAAAAATTGGCAAATTTCAAAAAGTTAACAAAAATTAAGCTGATGTGATGACATCATCTAATTAGTGCCAAATAATGTGTTCATAAGAGTGCCAAAAAGCCAATCAGATTGACCCCCCTAAAGCTTTCTAGGGTTAGAAGTCAATAAAATATTAGAAACTATGATTAATACTTACTCTGTCGCCCTTAAACCCAACCTCACCAGGAATTCCAGGTGCACCAGCCGGACCCTGTGCAGAAAATAATATAATTAGCAATTAGAAGACAAGCTAACATATTCTATGAGTACAATTAGTCAACAAGGCAAAGCCGAGTTGACTATCACTCCTAGAAACCAATAGTGAGCATTCTAATTGTTTTACATAACTGTAGTATAAATTTACTGTGGTTTATTTTAGAAAAAATTTTTAATATATTTTATTTCAACCAACTTATAGAAATTATAATTATTTGTATGACAAACTTCAAATCATTGTCACTCACACATGCAAAATTGTACTGATGTGTATCATACATGTATAATTTATCATCAAAATTAATATGAAACGATGAGAAAACCAAGACTGAGGAATTTGTTTGCAATAAAACACAATATTAACTTTATACTAAATTACAATTGGTTAATGCTAACATAATTTTTTTAATAAAAAAACACAAGCTGTTTCAATCCACTGATGAGGTTAAGCTGGTTGAACATTTTTTTCAATCCCTTGACATGAAGTTCAATCCATGTTCTTACATACTTGTGGTCCTTCTGCACCAACTTCTCCAGGTGGCCCTGCATCACCAATAGCCCCCTAAGAAGACAATTAAAAATAGACTAGCTATCAATAAAATAAGCATTTCAAATTCATCATTCCTAAACAATTTTGTAAATCAAAACATAGACTGATGGTTATAGTTATAACATATTCTGCACACCTTAAGCAATCATAATCAATATTTTTAGTGTTGTATAAAGTGAAACTCGATTAACTGATTTTAAAATTAATAAGAATTTTACCAATTATAGGCCCTGGTCGCACTAGCAGACAAAGTTGTACAATATTTTAAATAAAAACTGTCAAAATGCTATCTTCACATCCCTTACGCTAATTAAACCAGTGTGACCACTTTTTCAGCCGTTTAATTTTCAGCCAGCCAGACAAAATTTCAAAGGCACTGTCATCATACCCCTAGCTCGAAGCAGGACAATTTTGGAACAAATGGAAGCCAAAACAATTAGAATTATTTCTTATCTCATTCTGCTGTCATCAGTAGTTGTGATACATACGTTTTTAAATCCACATGCGGCCAAATGAAAATGGAATTTTCCCCAAAATAGCGAGACATAAATGACAAACTCAGGAAACAGCCTTGTTTACTTTGCAGTTACATCTTGATAGTGCAACCACCGCTTTAACAAAACTAAGACAAAATAATGTACTTTGTCTTTGTTCATTCTGTCAAAACTTTGTCCTGGTTTCGGCCAGCTGAAGAGCTTTTTGGCCACAAGTGCAACCAGAGCCATAGTCACTGTTAGTATTTTAATCCATCTTGAACCACATTACTGTATATAGGCCATTTATGCTGTGCAAGGGTAATGAGCTCTACCTAATGCTAGTTGATAGTTCAAACAATACAAAGTTGAAACCAGGCAGTTGGCCCCTTTTCTGTCTGTGCCCCAAAACAGTTGAATGACCTCCCACACAACATCAAGTTGAGTGCTTCTCTAAGCTGTTTTAAGTGATTACTTAAGACTCATTTATTTCAAAAGTACTTTGAGTTCCTTTCTTTTTAAATTGCCTTTACAAGTATGGGATTAAGCCAGAATTGGATGTATATTCTATGTCATCAATCTATTGTTTCCGCGAAGAACTTCGGAAGCAACAAGGGAAATCAAGGTCACCAACAAAAATCACTCAATCCTAGCATTTTCAATCGAAATCTGGAGATTTTTGTTATACATGTGTGAGGAAAACACTATTTGGTGAGTGGAGACTGTAATTTTAAACTCGTGCTCAATTATAGTCAAAATTTGGCAGTTTGAATGTTGACAAGTTTTCAAACGATGCCACATTTGGTGACCAAAATAACAAAGGTTTGTTTTTCATTTGTAATTTTTCGCTTAATGCCAATTTTGCTGGCTATAAACTCAGTTTTTATATGTTGTACGATGCCTGTCGAGTATAATGTCCGCAAATTTGGAGGTGGTAAAATTTGAGGAAAAGACTGGTAAAATTTGTTGAATTAAGACCCTAGAATCGATCGAATGCCAGTCCAGGAGAATGACTTATTTGATTAGAAATCCTGCTAGAAAGCTTTCGAGTTTCTCTCCAAATTCCATCGAAATTTGTAGTCAGTTCTTATTAACTAGACAAACTTATTCAATAACATGTACAATTTACGAATGGAGTGAAATCAGATGAATTTAGCAGCCAATAATTCAAGCTTAAAAGGTTAGCTTCTGCTGCTGGTTCAAATGGCGAGTTTATATGTTTACTTCTTTTAAACTGATACGTATCACGTACAGTATTTCAGTGTTGTCCACCGACTTTAACTATACTGTAATCATCCTCGTTTTTTACAGGTTGATGGAAAGTGTGGTTCGAGCAGTGAAACAAGTGCAGACCAAGCATACATGTAGCAGAACTGATATTTATAATATAAATAAACTTGATTTTGTTTGCTGTATTTCATTGAAATTATTCTTCTTGCAGTGCACAGCAGACTTTTAAAAATAGTTAATACAAATATAATTCACAATCGTAGACTCAGAAAGCGATAAACGAGAAACCGAGAGCTCTGAATCTGTTGTGATAATCGGCTGGCTGGTTTTACTCCGGAGTCGCAAGGAGAAAATTCAGTTCTTGTCCCTGTGGCCGTAGACTATTGTTCTCATTTGCTGTGAGAGGTCTCATTCAATAAAACAAAGACAAGTTGTAAACAGTAACTTGACCCAATGTTTTAATCGATGACGTAAAACAATAGCTCCAGGATACATCCAATTCTGGCTTTATCCTGTACTGTTTACTCCAGTGATATTTTAAGGATGTAAGCAGTGTCTTTGAATCTTTATTATTATTATTATTATTATTATTATTCTTTTTTTTAATGTTTTGCTTTGGGCCTTCTGCACGATACTGTTACCCATTTGAAAAACTCGCTTTCGCTCATACTTAAACAGTCATAACTCGATCAATTTTAAAGGAAAAATGTTCAACATTTCAGGATCTGTACAATCTTACAAGTTATATAATTTGGCCAAATAATAAGACCATACAAAAAATAATAAAAATGATAGACTACCATTTGTGTTCAAAACAGTGACTTCATAGTGTAACATTTTTTGTCAGACTCGCCTAAATCTCATTTTCTTGTGAATAGTTTTTTCTTTAACCAAAAAACTCTGACAAGTAAAAATTTTTGAGATGAGCCAGAGGAAAACATAATTATTTGACAGTGATTTTTTAAGGTTTGGGCGAAATAAAGCAGCTTTACATTTCTGACATACGTAAAAAGTCTTGATTTTTGGCTAGATTTTGAAGCGAGCGGCAATTTATAAGACGGTCAAAACAGTGGTTTAGAAACAAATAGATAGGAAATTTTCAGATTTTCTGCAGCTCATCTCAAATATTTTGTGAAAGTGTTCTAAGAATTTGATTTCAAGCAACCTTTATCATTTTAGGATGATTTTACCGAGTCTGACGAAAGATTTACACATGAATTTCTTGAGAATTGGATGCACTTTTTTGCCCGGAAGTAAACGCGTAACCAGGGCAAAAAAAAGGCAACCAGCACAATACATGCCATCGATCACGTCAGCCATGGCTTTTTGCCCAAACCTTGTCTCCGTGCTGTTTGCTTTTTGCCCTAAGCTCCACCCATGCTCTGCCCACATTTTAATTGCAAGATTTTACATGTAAAAAAGTCCAGGGGCAAAACAGAGTACAAGTGATTTTGAAGATTGGAAGCGGGAATCCAGCGGTAAAATTTGTTACACACCCGTTTTAATGAGAATAAATATGTTTACCAGTCTTCAGACTCAACCGTTTTTGAAGTGAAAAAAACCGATACAAAAAATAAATGAGGATGTCACAAACTTCTGCGAGACAAACAAAAAATAATTCTTGTGGCTGTTGAAGTTACATGTTGATTTCTTCCACCTGTCGAAAAGCCAGTGATGCGAAACTACCAGGTCACGTACCGTCTGACCTTGCAAAGGAACTCTCGATTAATGTTTGTACATGTATACTGCTACCAGTACTCCTTCCTTTTGCAGAAAAGTAACCATTTTGATCATTTTTAGATTTGTCAGATATATGGAAACAGAAAAGATTTTTTTTAAATTGTTGGTTTGTTACAGTCAAAGGAAGTCATGTCATGTGAGAACCATAACCACAAGATCTTTGTTGTAGATTTCAAAATCACAGAACAAATCTTAAACTGAAATTGTCTGAGGTCGTCTGGAGTGGAAAGAAAATTATTTAAAAAAGGCAGTAGTTAGTAAGTGTCTTTATTTTCTCTTATTAATATTTTGGGCATTTTCAAACCCGTGCGACATAAATAATTTGTTTGAGACAGTGGCGTAAAACATAGCCATAAGCCCAGTTTCCATATAATCGATACAGTCACTACAGTCGCCACAAAAACATTTTTGCGACTGGAGCGATGGGAGTGATTCTCAGGTTTCCATATAATCGCTGCGATCGCGAGTGAAATGGCTAATGACCGAGGTGGTCTGGATCTAGTAAACAAACGCTGCTCGCAGGCTTTATAAAACAAGCGCCAACACGGCAGCCATGGATGAGCAGTACATGGGCAAAAAAAGGCAAAAAGTTTGATTGACAGGGAAAAACGATAAAAAGATTGACAGGGCAACCAATGCTTGGGATGAGTTTGCCTAGGCAAAACGGACAATTTGAAACATGTTTTTGCGAATTTACTTCCGGGCAAAAAAAAGGCAACCAAAGGCAACCAAGTTCAGTTGGATGCATTTTTTGCCACTGATGTTACGCATGGGTAGCAGTATCATGTGGAAGGCCATTGATCAACAGCAGCCAGTTTTGTGTTGAATGCTATATTAATTTTTCCGTTAACTTTTGAAAAAAGAAATGCCTTTAGTAATAAATCACTTCTGCCCCGTGTATTTAATATACTGTTAGTATTGGTGTCTCGTGCAGATTGAAATAGAAGTTGCACTTTGTCTTTTGTGTTAATGAAAATCTTTTTCTTTTCATTTTTTTACCACCTCTGGTCCTCAATATTAACCTGAAAAATCTGTAAAACAAGAAATAAAATTGGTGTGGCCTACAGATTCATATAAATTATACAGCACACACACATGCAAACATTCTTACTAAATTCTCTAATTAGCTCAATAGTAATAAATTCAAACAAATAAGTGTGGAAAATCTAGAGACTTACGTCAGTGCCAGGTTCGCCGACTGGGCCAGCAGGCCCTTTTACTCCAGGAGGACCCTGAATGGATAAACATTCATAATATATTATAACTGATCAATAAGCACACAAAACAGGGGGAAGACAAAGAGTGGAGTGGGACTTGGTTGGATCCAGTATTTGTTCTGAATGACTTAATTAGGGAGTTCGATTGTCAAATTTTCCAACAAATATACATGTATAATTATACTAAATTTTATCTTTACTGCTTTATTCAAAATCTACATTTTTTACATCTTTTTCTTTGATTTATGGGGTTTAATCAAACCATCCATCACAGTGGAAAATGGACATAATAATTATACACAATATTGGAAAATGTGATGTTGCTTCCACTTTAAAGGAGTAAGATGTCAGTAGAGAAGGAACCTTTTGACATACTTCGAGCACGAAATCCCTACCCTTTTAAACATGCACTTCCTGTATGAAAAAAGGAGGGACCTTTGGTTCTCATTATTCTTATAATCAGAATGTGGTTACTATGGCAACCCCCTGCCAAATACCATATTATTATGTTACAGTGGAACCCCGTTAATACAGTCACCAACGGGCCATAAGAATTTGACCGTATTAACGGGGTGGCCATATTAACGGGGTAGGGTCAAATTTCATAGCTGGTCATAATTTTATTATCTGAATTTGTAAAGGAAGTAGCTGTTTTAAAAGACAGCAACATGACATGTAACAGACACTTCCAATTAGAAAAGAATATCGTTATTGTTTGTGAAAATTTATTTTCGTTTGGCACTTCGGCTTGTCTGACCTTCATATAGAATACACACTTTGGTTTGAGTGGCCGTATTAACGAGGTGAATCACAAAGGAATCTGCATGTTGGGATTTCAGAATGTGGCCGTTGGCCATATTAACGAGGTGGCCGCATTAATGGGGTTTTCATATAAGAAAATGTATGGGCATTTCGCCGGGGCAAACAAATGTGGCTGTAATAACGAGGTGGTCGTAAGGCGGGGTTCCACTGTACCTGGTAAATTTGAGGAAAAGTCCTAAAATCACCCAGAAAAGTCCTGAAATTGCTCAAAAAGTTACAAACTTTCAAAGTTGGTGCGGGCATGTTGCCCCCCCCAGTGATTTCACTGGTTCTAAGCTCAATCTTCATTCAATTTCAATTTCAGTTTTTGGTTGTTCTGCTTGTCGATTTCGGTCTCACAATATGCAATTAAAAACGTTTAAATTAAATAGAAGCTAAATATGTTCATACTAATTACGTAAAAAACAGAATGTTTTTGTACAAATCAAAATTATTCATTTGTTGGGAACGGCGCTCTTATAAAGTTTCCCGTTTACTTTTTTGGTGATGAAACAATGGACTTGTCTGTTTACATTTTGCAACACTGGTTGGTCACATTTTCAAAAGTGTCATGTCATATTATTGACCTTACTTAATAGATCTGAGAAACAAGTGCAGTGAAAAACCAGAACGCGGTTGCCTTTTTGATAAAAATAATTATTCTTAAATGAAAACAGATGTCACGCCAGCATGTCAAGCCATCCGGCATTTGCATGCATGTAGAAATGATCAGTCTTCTAGCTGGTTCAAAATACAATGTCTCCTACTCATAGTGATTGATGAGTTTTTGTGTAAACATTCCTGAACAAATCAAGTTTGCTGTTGTTGCGCCGATGCAAAGTAAAAAAGAAAACAAAGTCAAAGATGAATGAAACTGAATCGGTAGAAGCCGTGTGAAAGACTACAAAAGTCTTGTCGTATTTTAAAATGTTTTCATTTGATGTTTTCTTGGTCGCTCACGATTACAAAAGAAATCTGTAAGAATGCAACACACGGATCAGAAGTGACACATGCTGGGGAATGCTGTATATAAGGTGCAAAGTGAAATTTTAAGAAACTGAATTTAATGTGAACTCAACACTAAAGATAACTTACAACAAAAGGAACTATGCAAATTTGAATTGTTTTTAAAATGTTCAATTTTCTTTCACACTGAAACATAACGGGATTACAATATATACTCCGATACTTCGGTCAGGACTATTGACATTTGCATTAAACCACAAAAATTCTGGGGTGTCTTCATGTCTGTTGGCTAATTAGCGGTTTGTTTACGTTATCAGCGTCAATTTTTTGTCTATCACCGTTTAATGTAACATAGAAAAATGATACATGTAGATTACTATGTTATGTCCAAAACTGTGCCAGGGAATTTAAAATCTCCTTTTAGTTTCCTTCTGATGGTCTCTGTTCTTTGCTTATGCATTTCAAATCTCAAATTAATGATGTAGAAAATAAAAAATCCTGATACGGTTTTAGACAACAAACTGTGAACATTGAGTTTAACAAGTTGACAAAAGGACACTTTCGAATTGAATGACATGAAAGCTTGGTACCAAAGTTAATTACAAGAAATGAGGTTGGGGGAAAGTGGCAACTTCAGAATGGCTTGAAATAAGTTCACTTCGATGACTGTTTCTGAGCTAAAGTGTGTGTTTTTTTAAAGAAAGTGATATTATTAATTTGTATCATGGAAAAATTAAATGTAAGTTGGAATTGATTAAACTTTACAAGAAAAAGTGCCACAGCTAACAAACAATTTCAATATAACAGGGGACTTGACATTCTGTGGGACTTTCTCTGTTCAAAATGGCAGGAAATTGCTTCCAAATCCGCTCTCTATAGCGAGATGATTCATTTAAAAGTTTTCATATACTACAGACTTCACTTTCCTGACTTGTACATGTACAACTTCTTAGTTGGAAAGGACAACAATACAGCCGGGAAAGTTTGACATCACTAACAAAAACTTTGTGGAGTTTCGATTATTCAATGATGCAGTTGATGGATACATGTATTTTGAGGACATCAGACACCATAACTCGCTCTCTAGAAACTACGTCTGCTTTTGTTGGGAAGAGTACGGTATCCTTTTTTAAATTGATAAACTCCAGTCAGTGACTTCAGAATCATAGTTCAACAGTAAATATGGTGGTCAGTGTGCTTGTTCCAGTCATGAACTAGCAAAATCTTGTTGATTTTTGTCTTCTCTTCACTGTCTGTGACATGTTTCTGCAAGGTCTGACTGCACAGTACATGTACTTCATTCAAATGACCTGTATTAGAAAGGCCAGAAACTGAACAAGTTAAGGCTTCTAAAAAGTCAGAGTTTTGCTTGTTGACATTTCACTGATTTTACCCCCGACCTTGTTTTCATTCAATCAATTTCAGTAGTACCAGGATCTCGTGTACAACAAAACTTAAGTGGTCTACACACATGGTACATAGTGTGGTATAGTGTACGTGGCAAACATGAGTGACAACACATATTAATTAGCAGAGTTACAGACTGATGACAAAATACATGTCTCAGACTGTATGGATATGCACATGTATGGTACATAGTGTGGTATAGTGTGACAAACATAATTAGATTTTTGGTATGAGTGACAACACACTAGCATCACAGCTCGTCATGAAGTACACAAAGATGTCCTCCCCTCAGTGGCTTAGATCAGGAGGGAATGGGGAGGAATATGGTAAAGTGAAATAAAGTGGTTTATTAATAATCTAAAATGTGCAGCCACAGGCTGAATTACAATAGATTCTACAAACTTAATTTCAATTTCTATAAAATCAACAATCAATGATAGAAGGAATTTAACTATTTGCAATAAAACTAATTACTTTAAAAGCATTTAGAGGAATATAGAATGATTGTTCCTGCAC
>JAOEHT020314210.1:0-10126 GCA_025448195.2 Parazoanthus atlanticus | reverse complement strand
AGAAGAAGAAGAAGAAGAAGAAGAAGAAGAAGAAGAAGAAGAAGAAGAAGAAGAAGAAGAAGAAGAAGAAGATGATGGTGATGACAATGACGACGGCGACGACGATAAGGATCCACCCACTAGCAGAAGCTAGAGCCTGACCCGGTAAATGGAAACGCCCCAAGTCGTAAAGGGCCAGGTGTTTTTGAGTCTCGATTTTTAATTGGCTCAATCACTCGCTCTCAGATTGTTAATCCGTCATCATCATCGTCTTCATCACCATCACCACCGTCATCACCAACATCACCATCATCATCATCACCACCTTCATCATCATCACCATCATCACCATTATCATCATCATCATTACCATGATGATCATCATCATCATCACCATCACCATCACCAACATCATCATCACCATCATCATCATCATCACCATCACCAACATCACCATCATCATCATCACCACCTTCATCATCATCACCATTATCATCATCACCATCATCACCATTATGATCATCATCATCATCACCATCATCAACATTATCATCATTATCATTATCACCATCATCATTACCATCATCATCATCACTAACATCATCATCACCATCAACATCATCATTATCATCACTTCCATCGTCATCATCACCGACATCACCATCATTATCATCATTTTTTGTTGAACCACGTCACGTAAAAGCCTGTTCAAAATACGAACGTGCGTACAATATGTATAATATGAAATATACAACGCAAAGCAAAAGATTACGATAACTGTACTAAGAGCCTATTTTGATAAAACTAATTAACTACATTCAATTACCAATACTATGTGAAGAAATAAAAGCAACAAAATGAAAGAAGCTTTTAAACCAGGATTGAAATGTTGGATAGTTAAGGTGGTAAGGGATCAGGCCGTGTGACAGCAAAGCATGCTTAGCTCTTTGGTAGTTTAACTAAAGATACCAATCGACGATAAACAAGACTGTTTGTGCTTGAAATATATTATTTTCAAAAATGTCGGCCAGAAATGATATCTCCACACAGATTTATGCTGTTTAACTACATTGGCACAACAAGGATCTTTAGGATGGGTGTAATACTTCTGACTTGAGGATAGATTTGTCTTGAAGCAAATTTATCTTGAAGCAAATGCCCATTTCTTGTAAACATGAAAATTTTTTAAAAAATCATACACTTTATAAACATTTTGAATATTGCAAAGACCCTAGTTAATGCATTTTACTGCATTCTTCTATCTTACTTCATTAACTATTGTACGTTAGGTTAAAAGCTATTAAATAGATTCTGAGAAATCAAAATAGACTGAAATGTCATAAAATGGGCAAAATATAGCTGCCATGGCTACGGATTGCGTCACAAAAGAGCCAAATATATTTATCTTGGGTTGCTTGTGAAACATTCCAAACATCAACTGTTTGACAAAAATTACCTCTTGGGCACAATACCTACCGAAAACGTCAAGTAAATGGCAATTGACCGTCACAAAAAAGATGGCGACTGGTACATTTACCCATAATTTCTTAGCACACGAAAATCGTAAAAATGTTCGTAAAAATGCACAGAAAAGGTATAAAAACTACAAACCAAGTATACACAACACTGTTACTGTACAGGGATAAATATCGCAAAAGTATATGGCTTTCTCGATGCCTACTGGCTGTGTTAGGTTTGCAAGGTATTGTGGTAAAATGTACAGCCACCATCTTTTTCGGTACAGTGAATAATTGATATCTTTCATCAGGTTGATTCCCGAATCTGCTCGCTTTCTACAACTGAAAGGCAGGTTAAGCGAAACAGAAGATATACTGAGAAAGATCGCAGCCACTAACAAAAAGAGCTACCCCGAGAAACCGCTGATCAAATACAAAAAAGAGAGCATGGGGAATTTCATGGATTTATTTCGTACCCGGAAAATGACTCATATTACCTGTGTGTCCTGTTTCGTTTGGTAAGTACTGCTTGTTTTATTTCGTTCTTGAGCCCACGTTATTTTCTGGGACAAACAATAGCGCATGCGTTGTATAGTCCTCACCTAAATTTCCCAACTTGGGGAAAACTATAATTTTATTTGCCATTTATTTTCTACATTATTTTTAATTATGAGTTTTATTTCAGAAGAATCAGGGTTTATCATATTAATCCTTATTCTTGCCTTGTGACTTTCCATGCTAAAAACACATTTTCCAGTTAAGGAGATAATAGACTTCATTATTTTGGCCATCGGTGCAGTAAAGAAACATTGGAATGCTTGTGAAAATTTGAAATGAATCTGAGGGGGCTGAATTTTATTTTTTTTTTATTTCCTCCTCCGCTCCTAACTTCTTGGCAAAAAATCCGCAATTTAAATATTAAAAAAAACTGTTTTCCAAAAAGACGTAATAACACTGCTTAAAGGCTAAACAAAAACCTGCGGGTCCAAGTCAAAGGCCGGGGGGGGGCACCGGTCCCCCGTGCCCCCTGGATCCGTCCCTAAACTAACAACTAATTCAGTAGCTAACTAACTAACTTACTAACTAACAAACAAACTAATTAAATAACAAACTAACACTGAAACAAACTAACTATCTCTCGCTTACTGCTCATATACGTAAAAAACCTCATTTGGACTTAGCGATATAAAAATACAGTTGGTTAGTCAGCCAAATTATGAGGACGGATGTAGTTTAGGGTGATCAATTTGTTCTTACTGAAACTATATTTTGTCTCATTGTTCTTCTATAAAAAATCTTCAATTGATATTGTTTTCACCCCAAATTAGAAAACATCATTTATACCCCAACTGTTTACAGCAAGGTGAATATTTTTTGTTTTTTTGCTTTAGGTTTGTGAACGCCATGATGTTCTATGGAGTGATTTTTAGCTCTCCCAGTCTGGACACAAACATGTACCTGTCGTTTTTTCTGGCCAATGTTGTAAACTTCCCAGGCCACTTCATCTGTATCTTGTGCCAGGGCAGGCAAGTGTATATGATGAACTCCAGTTTGACGTTAATTAGAGAAATAATTGTTAGAAAGTAATGAAAAATTTCTGTGAAATTACAAAATTTTCAGAAATATGTTGAAATGGTTTTGCATGTGTCGTATCCTGATATCAATATGTAGGAGGTTGGGAAACCACGACATGTAGTTAATGATAAGGTTGAGAATCTGGAATTGTCACATCAAAGTGGAATATACTCCCGTGGAGGGGGGGGAGAAGGGAGGGGTTCTTGGGTCAGTTTTCGCTGGGTCTGTACCGTTGGCCTCTCAGAACCCCTACCCCATTATAGTCTATTCTGTGGCAAATTATAGACCCCATCTTGGTCACTTTTGGGCAAATGTTATTTTCTCGATCCCAACCTAGTCACTTTCTGTTTACGAATCTACCTTATAAAGCCTTTACTAGGTCATCCAATTGTTAAATATGAAAACAACAGCACTAAATACGGTAACAACGTTTTTACCGCGAATCGTCCCATTTTGAAAACCCTACTTTCCAGAATTTTCTTACCCCCAAAATCCCGAAAATGCGCGACCCCATTCTAGTAACTCCATTGAAAATGCAACCCCACTATAGTCAATCCAGTCATGAAAATGCGACCCCATCCAGCGGCACATCCCCATTAGACTGTTACTAGGAAGTACCCCCCCCCCCCGGGAATATGCTATATACAAACAACACCTATTTCAGAACTTCACACCAGACTAGAGCGACGAGCTTGTTTAGTTCTTTTTTCACACAGAAGCAAAATAAATATATAAGAAATCTACTTCGGAATGTTTTTGAACTTGTTTAATTAGCATCGTGATTTTGTTCTCTTCTCTTGTGCTGACTCCATAGTTTCATTCAGATTCTCTTCAGATAAAGTCGCAAACCTTATGCTACTACTATTCGCTTCCACAAAACAAAACGTCCTTTGTTCTCTAAACTGTTTCACAGCGAAGCGGCTCTGAAATATAGAGTTCTTTAATGGCCACTGATTGTTCTAAATTTTGAAGTGTTGATGGAGTTCTCATATTCTCATGTTCACATTATGGCTGTCGGATCTTTTCTTGGAATTTTTGGGATAGGGAATTGGAGCCATTCTGATAAAGCACTTGAAAGCGTTAGAGTGTCTCTCTAACCAGGCGTTGTTCTTCGGCCAACAAGTTTAGACCACGTGGAACGTTATTATATCTGTAATCGTAATGCCACGTGGATACACAGGTTTTCTCATAAGAGAATGTCTTAATGTTAGAGTTAAGGCTGAGTCAGGACTGGACATTCTTAGGTTTGGGGCGCTTTGCGCCTGGGAACTTTCTTAAAAATGTTCTTAAAAATTACGTGTTGTAATAGGTCAATTGATTATGACGTATACGTGACCAGAAAATGTGTCCCGAAGACAAAGAATATTGTACATGCATAGTTTTGTATCTTGAATGGAAAAGAAGTGTACATTACAGTACGGTAACAACTGCACTGTTCGTGTTACAGTATATTGCAGACCCGTAGGCAGGGGCGGTGCGCGGGGTGCGTACGCACCCCCCAACGGACCCGAAAAGGTCTGTATAAGTGAGAAGAAGCCCGAAAATATGAACCCCGCATACTGTAGTTTGCGCTTCCGCGAAATAGCAAAAACGGAACGACTAAAAAAAAAAGGGACCCTTAAATTTGGCTTTTGAGAGACTCAGTTTTCGGAATTAATGACTTTTGAGATGGATTGTGCAGGACATACATGGAAAATGAAATTGTTAGTACCTAGCCGCCCTTGGTTCGCACCCCCCCAACAAAATTTCTGGCTACGGGCCTGCACGCACTTCTCGAAAAGAGTAGGGTAATCCCGGTGTTGTGGTCTGTTAACTGAGAGCGTAACTTAATGTCTCAGACAGAAACCATTGTGAGCCACTGATAGCGGCCTGGCTAAGACCCTCAACCACTGAACCTTATACTTGATGGGAACAGGTTGCTGAAAAGCCCCGCGGGGAGCACCTGAAATATATTGATATTGATATTGAACGTGGCTGTCCCGACAGCATCATACAACTATATCTGTATTAAAGTGCAATAAATTATAGTAAAAACAAAATAATTAGTGCAATTAAAAGCTGTAGTTTTCATCCAATCATTATGAATTTTGAGCCTTGCTTAGTTGGTCGGTAGCTATTTAAGAGAACACTGTATGTGACCGCACATGTACGGTAATAGTACTTGCCAGAGCGCTTGTGATAGAAAGAAACACATGTATCACCTAAATGACACATTGAAAGTAATATATATTAAACATGTACTCATATCTACCTGTTAATACGAAATAATAATTATAATAATAATATTCAAAAAATCTAATGGAATAAAATGTTAGAGTTGGTCTATCCCTTGTGCACCCAATTATGATGGATAATATACCGTGTAAGAAGAAAATTTTACGGGAATTTATTTTTGCAGTTTTTGCGTATTTTGGGCAAATCGCAAAAATAAATTCTCGCAAAAAAATTCCAGCACAAAACATTTCCGCAAAAATTAATTCCATTAAAACAAAAAGCAATTTTTCTCACTTGCACCTGCATTTTCTCGACACAATGCAGCTGGAACCTACTGCTGACTATTTAAAGTTATTGAAATACATGCAAATTGAGCTCCCATCTGTTATCTTCTGCAAGTAGTAAAATGAATTTACTCAAGACTTCAAATACCAAAGTCTCAATCACGAACCGAGATGAGCGCTCTCCGCTCGTTTGAATGAAATCTGATTTTTTTTACTCTCCGGTGGTCGCACGTGCCGTGTACAAAAGGATCCAAAACAAAAACATTTGAAAATTACAACATTAGCCTTTTGTCCCAACAAAAGATAAACAAATACATAAACCTTTGCCAAGTTTCTGTTATTTCCTGTAGCAAAAAAATACATTAAACTGCAAAAACAAATTCCCAACAGAAGTTTTAGGTTATCGCAATCCGCAAAACATAAACATTTGTCCAATCACAAAAATAAATTCCCACAAAATTTTTTCATACATGGTAGATGTTTATGCACAAGAGAGCCCAAGGTGTTCATTGGCTAAGCTCTGGCTTCAGTGTATGGATCATTAGTAACAAATACTGTGTTTGTTGTATCATGAATTGGCTAATCATTAAATATACCAAAAAAGTATTCTGTACATCTGTTGTTATGCAACTTGACTTTTTTGTAAACAAAATGTTCATTCAAAATGCAGATACCGGTATTGACGTTTCTGGCAAGATTTAAAAAATAGTACCAACTTATTATCAGGTCAGAAAAATCTCTTAGTTATTGGCTTGGGTGGCCAGTGCTGAAAAAAGCTCATTTCTATCCCTTTCTTGGACACAGCCAGGAAAAGGCAGGGACATTCACCCAATGCTCCTCAACTTCTACAGTAGTGCCCTGGGCCAGGTTGTTCAAAAGCTGGATAACTTAATCCAACGGATAAATCCCTATCCAGCAGATAAAACTTGCTCATTGACCAATCAAAAATTTTAAGAAGGCATTAATTTTATCTGCTGGATAGGGATAACTATCCACTGGATAAAGTTATCCAACTTTTGAACAACTGGGTCAGGGACTAAGTGGGGTTTGAGCAGGGAATTCACTTGTTATTGAACAGTGGCCACATTTTTACACTGCATGGTATTAATTTGACATAACATATCTGTATGTACACACGAGTGTCCTATGGAGATTAGTCAAGTTCATTTCTGGACTCTGAAGAGAGTGAGCAATGAAAGCAAGTGAAATCTAGTGAAGAGGTTGTGTAAAGTGTGGCATAGTTAAGTAAAAAAGGCTGTTAATGCTGCATGATTCTATGGAGTCCTAAATTAAGAAAGAATAGGTGTTTTGATCTGTGAACAGCCCAGCGAATGAAATTTGAATTTGGATTTCAGTACATACATGTAGCAACTGTCATGCAGTGACCTGAATGATTAATATTTAAAATTGACTGGCCCCATTGTCTTCTTTGAATATCATAAATTATATACAAACTTTTTTGTGATACGTTTGTGGCTGATACAGTCACTGCCAAGCCTCTATTGCAAGTAAAGGTGTATCTCAACTAACCCATGAGGTAACACTAAGTACTACAGCAGTGTTTTTCATAAGGCTGATACAGTACACCGGTAAATTGTACCAATTTTCCCTGATGGCTGTACAGTACCACCTTTCCCCAGCAATGACATCTGGCAACCTTTTAAAAGTCACCAGACAACATTTAACTTCATCACAACTCTAACCTGTGATTAATTAACTAAAAGTGGTACTTTAAATTACATGTATTGTAAACAGCATTCAAAGTTGTACCTTGATGCTTGTACCAAAATTTGATATCAAAATTTTCACAGAAACTGACCTGGTTTTTTGTTTTGGTTTTTTTGTTGCAATCTTTATTTTATTGACCTGGTATTTTTATAGGGCTGCAATTCTTAAGAAATTGGTCCCCAAAATTGTACAAAATTGCATTTCCAGGACTCTTAAGTTTTAAGAATGTTCTGGGGGAGCATGCGCCCAGTCCCCTCTAGATGTTCACGCCTTTCGCACTCAATGACTTTAAACCCAGGTGTAACATCTTTCCCACTCAACGTACAGTACCTCATTTCCATAGCCTTAAAAAAACTGCACAGTAGGGAGTTTAGGCCAAAAAATATTTTTCCATAGTCAGAATAAAGAATAAGTTAACTTGAAAGAGAAAAAAATAAGGAATTTATTGGTGGTTAAATTTTGTTGATAAGACAAATAGAACCAAAGTTATAGATTTTTTAACCGTTAAATTTTATAATCAAATCTAGAAAATGTGGGACCATACATTGTCTTAAACAGTGGGAAATGTTGTGGTCCAAGTTGTTTCTGAGTATAACTTTCTAAATATTCATCCAAGAGTCGTTTAGACAGCAGTAAATCCTCAAATTGAAGTCAGCACAAGTTTCTGTAGAAAATTTCTACAATTTTTCTTGCAAACATTTCTATTTTTGTTGGGATTTTGGGAGCAAAGAGCTAATGCATACACACTTGGATTGAAGAAGAAGGTGAAATATGATTCCGGGTCATCAAATCTCGAACCGCTCTCTAACTCAAAGTATCTTATAAATGGTGGGTTGAATCCCAAGTGCCTGAAGTAAATATGATTTGCTGCACTCACTTTAACAGATACTCCCTTCAAAATTTGCTATATCAAAACTACAGTAGAAACACAGCTCTTTCATCTATTACTACAAAGAACACACCACGCTCATTATTTGAACAGGAAATCTTATTTTGAAATGTTAAATTCCTGATTTCTACCACAAATATTGCCTGCAAAAGCTTCCTTGACATATGTGATGAAATGCTTAATGTTTGTATTTGCCAAATATGGGCTAAAATAGCTGTTATGATGTAGCCCTGGCAAGACATGAGTTTTAGAAACATTGCTCAACTGGCCTTTTGCGACGAAAGGTCGGACCACACATTATGTTTACTATTTCTGCTAATTTTGCAACAACATTATCGCTGACTTTCAGCCGTTCCATCCTTACAACTGGAACAAGAGCTTGGATATTTCAGGATATTAAGAAGGAATAGTTTTCCTTTACATTAGAATCATCTTGGGGAATCAAAGATAAGTATTACTTAGAGAAAATGATGGATGATCTCACGAACAGCATGAAAGCGTGATGCTGCCAGGTTTTTCTACGGTATCTGACATGTGACTGAACTCCCTATGTAGTACAGTATAACTCAGTCTTCAAAGTAGACAGGCTTTAGGTTGATTGGTTTTTATTACACCCTGAAAAGTGCACAGTTCAGTACTTTGACATTACCTTTTAAAGGTTTTGACTTTTTTACAGGTACTAGAGTTGAATTTTCCATGGGAAGGGATTTTCACAATGAATTTTGTACCAGTGGCCTGGGACCTCACCAAGTTTCACACCAACAAAGGCAAATGATGTATGTTGCACTGCTATGACTACATGTATCTAGTAGATTATCGATCGTGCCCTATCATTTCTTCAGATGTCGTTTTCAAAAATTCTGAAATTTATCAGATATTTTAATTTATATATTGTCATTGTTAGTTGTATTTCGTCGAGTCAGCGCTTGCTCCTTGACTCTTGAGAATATTTCTAGTTTTTAAAAGCGCTTTAAAAATAGTATCCATATATTGTAAATCATATCATTATTTCTAATCTAATCTATTATGAAATACTGCCAAAACAGCTTTCGCTAATCCAGACAGGGTAATTTTTGAAGTTGTTTTTGTAATGTAAATCTCCAGGTTTGAAGGTTTCTGAGATAAATGGAAGGTCTTATTACTGAAGGTTAAACTAATAGGATATAATATAAATTTACCTGCTTCGTTTTCTTTTCGATCCCAAATTAGACTGGACAACGGCTTACCAATCAACGAAAATATGTGTCCAACAGCAACAACTCGAAAATAGCACGAATTCTCTCGCCATCTTGGATTTGGACGAAAGATTTTTACTTACTTCATGTAAGCAGCCACCTAATAACACTTCGCGCAACGTATCACAAGGCGTATCAATAAAATAACGGGCTCTGATTGGCTAAAATAACAATGGAATTCAAACAACTTTGTCCGGTACTCCCTGCGGCCTGAGTCACCAGCTTTTCAGATTGGTTGTTTGATTTTTGCATATTTTCGCGCGTTTCTTCTCAGCATTCATTTCCGAAAACTGACTCAGACCGGTGGAATACCCCGTTATTAAAGATATTAAAGATGAGGGAGTGCGAACTGACAAGGTTTGAGTTTCATGTTGAGAAGTGCGAGTTACAAGAGAAAGTAAGAATTATGAATATAGAGTCCTGCTGGCTTGCAAGCTACGATTACTATTATTATTATTATTACATTATTACCATTACTCTTATTCTTATTCTTATTATTGACATAATATTCGCTACAAAATGTATATATTATTATAAAGGCTAAAAATGTCAACATGTCTTGAAAACTAATGTTTAAAATTGACATCGTCATCTTCAGTTATCGTTTGGTTTTTAATACAAGTTGAAAAACACTGTTTAGCCTTAGTTTAATGATAATAATAATGTCTTTATTTAAAACTCTGCAAAATTACATGCTTGTTATAAGATATGTACAAGTATAAAATAGTAACAATAATAAAGATTAAAGTATTTACAATGCTAGTT
>JAOEHT020314040.1:0-10130 GCA_025448195.2 Parazoanthus atlanticus | reverse complement strand
GGATGAAGGAATGAATAGATGAATGAATGGATGGATGGATGAATGAATGAATGGATGAATGAATGGATGGATGAATGGATGGATGGATGAATGAATGGATGGATGGATGGATGAAGGAATGAATGGATGAATGAATGGATGGATGGATGGATGAAGGAATGAATGGATGAATGAATGGATGGATGAATGAATGGATGGATGAATGAATGGATGGATGAATGGATGAATGAATGGATGGATGGATGGATGAATGAATGAATGGATGAATGAATGGATGGATGAATGAATGGCTGGAAGAATGAATGAATGGGTGAATGAATGGATGGATGGATGGATGAATGAATGAATGAATGAATGGCTGGAAGAATGAATGAATGGGTGAATGAATGAATGGATGGATGAATGAATGAATGAGTGAATGAATGGATGAATGAATGGATGAATGAATGGATGAATGAATGGATGGATGGATGGATGGATGGATGAAGGAATGAATAGATGAATGAATGGATGGATGGATGAATGAATGAATGGATGAATGAATGGATGGATGAATGAATGGATGGATGAATGAATGGATGGATGGATGGATGAAGGAATGAATGGATGAATGAATGGATGGATGAATGAATGAATGAATGGATGAATGAATGGATGAATGAATGAATGAATGGATGAATGAATGGATGGATGAATGAATGAATGAATGGATGAATGAAGGAATGAATGGATGAATGAATGGATGGATGGATGAATGAATGAGTGAGTGAGTGAGTGAGTGAAACACAAACAGAAAGGAAGGCAAGAAGCTGAAGTTTTAGAAGCTATTCTCCCTCCCTATGAGAACAAGGTAAAGCACTTTGTTAGACAGGTGGGTGTACACCCTCACTCACATTTCTCCCACTCACCAACACCCCTATCCCCACTCCCACCTCCACCACCATCATCACCACCCCACCCTACTGCTTACCTCCTTTAACTCAAGTTTCCCATCATAGTTGGTGTCGTAGTTCTTCAGAATGTATTCTTTCCATTGCTTCACGCGATCCCTGCTCACGTTCTGTTAAAGAGCAACGCTTTCTGTATATTTGTAATATTAATAACTCTCATGGGATGAACAATTAGTCTGATAGAATATCCAGTCGTTAATATTAATGTTTACAATATCTTTATTAGAGAAAGCAATCAGAACTACAGAAACCTGACTTGGAGAGGTTGGGTGGGGCTGAACAAAAATTAGCCAAATTATATACTATCTGATTCTATCAAAAGGAGCGTTATACATAACTCTGTCTTGGGACTAATAATTTTTCATTTTAAATATCCACTGTCCCATGAACTTTATTGTGCTCTTGTGATTTTCAACTACGGAATAAGAAGTGTTATTTTCGCCCTGTTTCCTCAGTTTGATTCCTACACGGTGTGAGCGATGCATAACGAGAAACAAATTCCTCGTTGGAGTTGAGAATGTGATAACTCAACTTAAAGAGCGATCAAAAACGTTTAGTTTATGTTTTCTGCTTCAGTCAAATTCAGAGAAGTTTGTGAAAAAATAATTAAAAAGCGGAAGCAATATACATACCTCAGATTGTGCAAGAACATAAATATTTCTACAACTATTTCAAAATAGATTGACTTGTGAAAAGCGCAATACCCAGATCGCAAAGCATGATGGGACCTCTAATTTCTCCAATTGCTGAGCTGGTATTGGTCTAGTTTATCAACATTACTTAGTTTTGTGCTTTGCTGGTTTCATTTGGTTCGTGGTCGCTGGGTAAAATACAGGGCTCCCAAAATTCCCAAAATTTTCCTATATTAGTTCTAAAGGATTGAAATGATGCTTCTTCATTGGTTGCACTTCGTGTAGAATAATTATGTTTCTCAGCCACCGGAGATATAAATTATATTTATTAGTTTTTCCATTGTGAAGGTGATCATAAAACAGTAAACTTGTGTGAATTTGCTTTTAGCAAACGTAATGTTTTTTTACGCTTTTCCCCGTTTTCATTTTCTAGTCAACTCAACTAAAGTAGTTAATTCATAAGTGTTTTATAGTAAGTAAACAAAGAAGTGTAAAGATAACAATCTTGGAGTTGTTTCTTTGTGCAAAACAATCCTGAGACAAGTATAGCAGAAACGGTTGAAGAGCAGTAATATAACAGCATCGGAACTACTCTATAAAGAAGGTTTCAGCTGATTTCATATTCATTTACTTGCGTATTAGCAAAGATGCATCCTTAATTTTGCTACCATGGCTCTTAACTTCTGACAAAACTCAAACCAATTCAGCATAGAAGAGCTGCACCAAACCAGGATGAAAGCGTTATTTTTTTCTGGTGATCAAAAGCTCACCGCTCCCAAAGTAGAAGGCCCTATTTCTCAAAACCGCCTTCTTCGAATTCTTCTACCATTTGATACATGTATCTTTTACCAATGCAAAATGGAGCTTATTTAATAGATTGGTAACTTAACTAGGCGTAGATGTCGTTAACACGATCATCCGTAAAAACGAGAAGTCCGTTTTCCGTTCTGTCCATTGTCAGTGTGAACACGGTCTCAGAGTTCAAAATAAGAAAACCCTCCCTTCAGTTTTTGTGAGTCATCACCATTTGTTTAAAATATATTCTATGACAAGTGCAAAAGTAAAGTATATAGTAGAGTAGAGTAAAACAAAAAGCACAAAAAATAAATAAACAGAACGGAACGGAGCAGAACAGAGCAGAGCAGAAAAGAACAGAATAGAACGGAACGGAATGGAATGGAACGGAATATAATAGAACAGAACGGAACGGAACAGAACAGAACGTAACGAAACGGAACTGAACGGAACAGAACGGAACAGACTGGAACGGACCGAAACGAAACGAAACGGAACGGAACGGAACAGAACAATCAGGAACAGAACAGAACAAAACAAAACAGATCGAAACATATCAAAACAAAACAAAATAAAATATGAATAGATTGAAAGATTTCAGCTCCGAGAAACATAAAGTAGCTTTTTAGTTTGAAATTAAAATTTCAACGGACTTCAAAAGCTTTTAAAAACGCTTCCAACACCTTCAAACAAAACCTGACTCCTTTTGCAAAAGAGATTCTCACCACCTGAACCACGAACACCTCTTGAATAAACACAAGTAAAATCTGAAAAGGTCGAATTCAAACTCGACAAAGTAAATTCAGGCAATTAATCAAATGTAATGCGCTTAGTTACATTAAGCGGGAATTAGGGGAAAATTCAGTAAACGAAAACTCTTACTAGCACCTTTCAAAGCAGCTGCACGACACGAGAGAAAATGCTTTAAAAATGATTTTACTACTCAAACATTCTGGTTTCAGAGCTTTAATTGTCAAACATCTGATATGTTTACACTATTTATATAAAGTAAGACCAATCGAAGCATTTTTTTCTTTTGCGGTTACTTTGATAATTATATACGCAAATAGGATTCGCTCGGTTTTCGTATTCGCACTTAAGTCTGCAGCTTTTTATCCGCTTGGAAATTAATACGAAGTGACGATATTAAATAAAAGTAAAAAAATTAAACGAACACTGCAAGTGGACTGACAGATGAACCAGTTGTTCTGACTTGCCGCAGGAACGTGGTGGATATTTGTAAATTCTGAATTCAGTTTAGCTTATGAAAGTGTTATTATGAATGAATGGTGTGTTATAGCGTATCCTGCTGCAATCAAGGAAATACATACTTATTGCTGTTTTTTATTTCACTTCCGCTGACTGCTACAAAACAGGACATTGAAGGAACTGAGTATCAAACCCGTCAGTTAAACTTAATAGCCAGTTGAGTTTGGAGTCAATTCGTATACTGGCAGTTTATGTTCAGTTTTAATTTTTACATATTTCATGATTAAACGGCTCTGGTTGCCTGCAGGTGTAAACAGTAATTTAAAGTTTAATAAAACGTATTTTATTTTTTAAGAAAAGAAACGTTCATTTTGGTCGCCTTTTTAAACGGCAAGCGAAAATCTTAGACTGGCTTACCATGTCATATTTCTCCTCCAGCAGTTTTCGCAGAAATTTGTCCAACTCCTTAGACTCGATGTATCCATTGCCTAAGGGACAAGTCAGCAATGCTTACATTAGGACTAATAGTGTTGTGGTCACCCGGCGCGTAATACAAGCGATCTTCAATTCCGCATAGAGGATTCGCAAACGTGGAAGTATTTTCTTAGTAAACGTTTACTGATATTGATTATATATGACACAAGAGGAAGAAAGAAAGTCCCTTGAAGTAATTTTAACATCAATGCAGTTATAGTTTATCTTTATAGTTTCACTAAAAGTCTGCGAAATTGACACTTTTGAAGAGTTCGCTCTCTTACATTCACTCCGGCTATTGATATTCTCGGAGCTTATCATCCGAACTAAGCCAGTAAGCGGCGGCTTTTCAGCACGTAACTTTAGATTGATATATCATGAAACAATTCAAAATAATATGTTTTCATTCATGATGTTGGTCGCAATACACACAAGCTGTTCTATCAGCCGATTTACACTTGATATATTCGTTAAGATTAACTGGTTTTACAAACCAAAAAAAAGTCTTGCTTCTTTTCTGGACCCGCAACATAATTTGCAGAAAAATAATCCCAAACTACGGCGCATCGGTACCGAGTTGTAGTACTGTCACTTTTTCATTGGAACTCACAACCCAGCTTGCAGCTGTCGAAATGGATATTCAGATATATTGAAAATATTAAACTGAAGACACGTATTTTAGTATTAGTAATATTTAATTGCTTACCGTCCCTGTCAAATTCTCGGAAAATCCTTATGAAATCGTAAGAAGTTAAATGCTCTTTCCCTTCAAACTCATCAAGCAAAGGTTTGTGTTTTGTAGCCATTTCGTCAGGGATTTTTTTGTTTCAAACGAGCGATAAAGCTGTGTTCAGTCGCAGATCAGCTGAAACTGTCAAGCTAGACAACACTATGCATACAAGATCATGAAACAGCCTCGATTTGAATAAGTTATGATATAATACGCGAAACTCCATTGGTGAATTTGCTCAGTTAATCTTAATTTATATACAAACACAATGGTAACCTGATGGGGTAAAATTGCTTTGAAAGTTTTAGTCCAAAACACTTTCATTACCTCTAGAGGAAGAAATGTCCATTAACGTTGCATAATTGTTTCAATCACCGAGCAAAACAATTATTAATTTATAATGTTCGCATGAAAACTTTCTGAACATTATTTCGAAATTCAAATCAGGCACCAGTCGTCACAATTATAAAATCGCAAAACAAATGATTGCTTTTGTGAAAATGAAGCTTTCTGATGCGTAATACAGCTAGCTTGAGTGTTTTCCTTTCAAGCGACTAATCCTTATTGTAGGCTCCCAAAGTATATTGGTCTTGGCCTCCTTGTAAAACACGGCGATAAGAGTTTTCTGAAGTAGAATGAATAATATAAAATGACCACTAAGGAATATATATTTTTGTTTTATCATAAAACTTGAAGAGTTTGATTGAATAACTTAACTCGAAAGGAAACAACAAACCACAGAAATAGGATTTATTTCATTTTTTTCAATACAGTCGCTTCAAAAAATATTCTGTTTTAAAAAAGGGAACATTGGAAACTTCACTGAATTATTGTAGTAATACAAATTTGGCAGTCTAATGAACCATCACGCGGCTTCTTCAAAGTGGGCCTTGTTGCCAATGACGTCAGAGCCAGAACTCCTAGATCCTCATAACACCTGCCTTACAGGCCATTACTGATAATAATCACAACAATTATCGCACCGTGATAAATGGTGTCTGTTCAGTATTAGCGGATGGTTCACGACGTTCCGTAAAAGCACTTTTTCTAAAAGGTCGGTATTGCCCATTGGATTTAAGGTTGTTGCAGACGGATTTCTAACAACGTCGAAATCGTCATTCGTTAAAATTTTAACCCATTAGAAAAATATAGCATAAAAAATCAAAAATCAAAGCTTCAAACAAAATGATAGAGCGTGGCACAATAGTACGCACTAAAAAACTTTGAGCTTGAAATGTAGAATAATTTCGGAGAAATGAGTGTTGAGAAAAACTTAAAAACCGACTATGTCAAGTTTTTCAGTTCTGTACAAGCTCCAACAGCGCAAATCGTTTTTTTCTCTGTAAAGGAAATCAGTACATTGCACAAGGACGTACAAGAAAGGACTCTTTTAGTAATCCCAATATAAAATCCACAGTTGAAGCTGTCCAGCAAAACTGCCGATTTATTGGTCGGGAAAAACTATATCTATTTTATGTAGGCCCAGCATATATTCAGAGTGTTAATCCTGTGTTAGTTTGACTTCGTTTCTATTTGTTATGTGTAGCTTTGGTTAGCCCTTTCGCTCGGCTAATTCATTAGAAAGATCGGGTTCTGAAGCACGTGTTGTTTTCTTCCCGTCCATTTGAGTTTGACAACGCCCTCACGGTTCCAGAGATATACCAGTTTTAGTGCCTCACTCTGCATTACTCATTTCAGTCTCCTGTTACGGTATAATTGCAATCATTGAATTTGTGTAGATTTAGGTTGACAAAGAGATTTTTATTCACTTTATCCTAACTAAAGCAAATCATTTAGCAGTTTTCTAACACTCAGAATTTGTTGAGAAAACAAGCGTATAATGCTTTATCTTACACAAACTTGTCCTATTTATGCTACTTTTTCCTTTTTTCCTTGATATATAGAGATTCGGTTATAAACCAAAGAGAGGTTGGTTCAGGTACTTCAGCAGTTGTGAACTTAAAAAGGGAAACGCTTGGCACCGGAAACAGGCAGATATATCACAGGGACAAGAAACAAGGAAGAAGTCGAGCAGAATGAAAAGCCAGCGCATGTTTCAGAAAGGTTAGAAGCGCAGTTTGGTGAGTATTCATTGTTGGGGGTGTTTAGGAGGATTTTTTTGGTGGGCCGTCGGAGTTATGCCCGACTTTAACAAGAACACTTTTTCGTACTCGAAAGACTAGAAATGTTTAATTGGCAAACAACTTACAAAGAGCTCTGATCACTTGTCACTCTACTCGGTATATAAGATATATGTTTTTGCACAATCTGAGTTACTGAAAGGTAGGTCAAGCACAGGAACAATAACTAAACGCTTATCAATCATAATCGCGCTTTTGACTTGTCACATTCTCAAACTCCAACACGAAATTTTGTTTGGCGTCATGCATCACTCAGACCGCGTAGAAAACGCATGAATAAAAAGTAAATTATGACTTCTTGACTTGTGTAGTATTAAACAAAATGGCGGCTGCCTTAGCAGAAAACAAAGCGCCGAGAAACAAAGTGAGGTGTAAACAGTAAGTACTATAACGTTTGCACACTTGTATTGTTAGGTTTATTTCCACGCAATCAATATAATTGCTACAAATATAAAATAAACAACTTATAGAATTTATTGGAAGTAATCCACTAAGTTGCCTGAGAAAAATAAAAAAATTGCATTTGTAAACTGCTATGACACCACGCAAAACTGAACATGTCTTTTCATTACGATTATGGAAACTCATGATATAAAAGAGGAGATCGATTTTAGGAAAATGCTTACTGCAAACAAATTCGTTGCATATCAATTGCAAAATAACGTTACATATTGCAAGAGTTATTGATAAATTTGCATAAGGCCTAGCTATACTATGAACTTGAGTGTTTATTGTTGCTACAAATTATTTTCTATTGCAGTCAACGTTCATTCATATATCTCAATAGGGTGAAAAATTTAATCAAATTAAAAAAATAAATATAAAAATTGACTTGTGGAAGAAGTAAACTGCTGTTCCCATCAGGCCTTGCGCACCTTGTCAGTTTTAGCATAACTTAAGAACTTGGCAAGTTCATCCTTCTGGACCTGTTCATCTCCATCGCGGTCGATAAAACGCATTAACAGGTCTCTCCGTTTGTTGATTGTATACATGTCGGGCTCTTTCTGTAGGGGAAAAATGAGTAAATGGACTATGACTGTTACTATGACTATGACTATGACTATGACTATGACTATGACTATTTTTTGTTTAATACATTTTATTAAGACTGATTAATTTAATCATTCACAAGTGCAGGTACAAAGATACAGAAAAGACACAATATAGAGATCTAATATATAAAAACGTTGAATTAATTTAATAATTACAAGTGTCTGTGCGAAAATAGAAAAAAGAAACTACAGAGAAAAAAATAGCTAAAAACGTTAAAGAAACGTCGTGTTAGATTTTCGAGTACATCCTATTTTGTTTGCAGCAACGGGAATATTTAAATCCATTTCTGATATATTTTGTCTAAAGCTACTCTCCTTTGTGCAATATCATGTTCGATTTTAGAAACATGTTTAATTCAATTTTTGTTTCTACATAGGTATAGAACTTTTTTACCAATCAATATGATGTGATTAACTAGACAAAAGTGATTGCAATTGAGTATATAGCAATAGAAATCGAAATCGAAATTCATCTAACTTTTCATTAATTTTGTACGTTACGAGCCACTTGAGAGCTTCTTACCCCATCCAGTTTTGTGTAATAATCACGAATTAATGCATCGAGTTCTGCTCCGCCGATTGCATCACTGCCATCCTAAACAAAAACGATAGTATATAAATTTTATTATTATATTCACTGTCTAGTCATAAAACATGACCAAACTTAAGCAAACTTAGAACTCAAATTTCATTAAATGATATATCAGGATTGATTTGTACCAAATTGCTGTGAGTTTTTATAAGCTTTTGTTTCCTTTTATACTGTGTGCATTTTTTATTTGTTTTTTTGAAAAATCGAAATATCATCTGGGTCAAGATCTAGTCCAAGCTTGACTGTCAAAGCGTACCTGCATTCAAACGGAAGCTGCCTTTACACTTGCCACATACACCTTGAAAATTCTAATAAATATACCTGGTTGTAATGGTTCCAAATCTTCTCAAAATCGGCCACAGAAATCTTTTTCTTTGTTATCTATAAAAAGGCAAAATAAATTGAACAGTTTACTATAATTCTTAGCACATTTAATATCTAATATTTAGATCGACACAAACTTGATCAGTTTAATCCACAGCTGCCAGTGTGTTTTGTTGTTACTATTTATTATCGAAGGAAAGTATCACGGCTGTGTTGAAGCTAATGAAGAACAAGTTTCCTTTTGACATAAAGGGCATTTATTTATCCTTTGCAACAAGGCATTTGGCAGACGAGCCGTAAAGAAAGTAAACGAATGAACTCATCGCTTTATTCTTAGGGAAAAAGTACCGCTTGTGCGAGGATCTGCCTAACAAATTGGACTGAACTAGTTTTTGTTCGCAAGTTCATAAATAATCGTTATTCACCAGAGAGCATTAGGGAAATATTGGCATTTAGACGCACTGAAATGAAGACGATAAGAGAGAAAGATTCGCTAAAAAAAATTCGCAAAAATGGCAAAAGTAAGAATGTTGCAAATGTAAACTTCATGGCTATGTAACTGCGACAGCGGGAGAACTTTGAAGACGAAGGTCACGTAGTAAATCCAGCAATTCATTCTAAATGAAAAGCACCACTTTATATAACTCAATAACTAGTGTAAGTAAATCCTTACCCCCATTTCCTGGAGAAAGTTGTCTTCCACTCCGACATATCTGTTGGTTCAGAAACGCATAAGAAATAAGCATTCATAGAGTACTCACTCAAACTGTTAGAGTAACACAAACATTCAGACAGACAGACTGATAGACAGACAAACAGACAGACAGACAGACAGACAGACTGACAGGACGGGCAGGACAGACAGACAGACACTGGAAGATTAGTTGGTTCTTCTGCGTCGCCGGGCGAGTAATCTAATTATGTGGTTTGATCCACAAGGGTTGATATTTTTAATTTTTCGCCGTTAAGGTTGGGTGTAAAGCTAAATCTAACTGGTAAGACGAAGGGGCGGATTTAAGGGAGGGACCCCCCTCCTTTCGTCGGCAATTTTGGAAACATTTTTTAAGAAAAACACTGAAGAAAACGTGTTTTGGAGCACACATGCCATTTTCCGTCCCCCGCCTTTCCGACATTTCTAGATCCGCCCGTGCCGACGAAGGGCCAGTTTGACCGAGTTGTGGCCTTTTCTATTGCACTAACTCGTGCGGAAAGTGTAAAGTTACTTCAGGTG
>JAOEHT020313955.1:0-10130 GCA_025448195.2 Parazoanthus atlanticus | reverse complement strand
GCTAAAACCCAAAAATTATACTTCAAAGAAACAACCGACTTCATCAACTTTATTGAACACGAAAAGCTACCAGAAAATACGCTACTAGTTACAATAGATGTAACTAGTCTTTACACAAACATCCCGCAAGGAGAGGGTATGCGAATTGTATGCGCGGCATACGACAACTTTTACAAATACAACCCTCTTATCCCAACAAAAATCCTAAGAGAAATGCTACGGCTCCTTCTACAAGAAAACTCATTCAAGTTTACAAACAAGCTCTATCTACAGAGCCACGGGACAGCGATTGGAACAAAGGCAGCTGTTGCCTCTGCGAACATTCTTATGGCCGAAATAGAAACTCAAATCTTACGAAAAAGCAGACACAGACTGCTAGAATGAGTTCGTTTTACTGACGACATAGCATCAATTCGGGAAACTACTAAAGCTGATGTCGAAGAATTTATTTAAGAAGCAAACAAATTCCAGCCAACAATCAAATTTACGGCTAAAATATCAGAAAGTGAAGCCACGTTCTTAGACAATACTACTATGTACAAAGGTGAACGCTTTACAGAAAAAGGCATCCTCAATGTGCGCACTCATTTCAAACCTAAATAAAAATTTCAATATACACACTTTAAATCAAGTGTTCCCGCTAATCGTTTACGAGCTACGGGCCGCGGCACTTTCCTCCCTAACCTCCCTCTCTCCCCTTTGACCAGGAACCCCCAAAAAGCCCGTGTAAGATAGGGTTAACACAAATCGGGAAAAGTAATTTTAATACACTGTAAGTGAAGCGGTGTAGGCATGTCTCCCCACCATACCACAACATGTTCTTACTTAACCCTTCAAAATGACCCACAAAGGTTTTTCCGACCTAAACCTGAAGCTTTAAAGCAATCAAAATGAAACTTGCAGCACCTGTAGTCCAATTATAAACACATTTTTTGACGTTAACTGGGTGACGTCATAACTTATAATTTATTCAAAATTAATTTGCAAATTGTAGTTTGAATCAGAAAATGTAATTTTTTTGACAAAATTTGTTCTAATTTCTTCTTTTCCGTCTTATTCTACATTATTTTCCTATTTGAGGCTGCAAATACATGTTTTAGACTAAGTTCAATCAAATTTGATGCAATTTTCCCCAAAATGAAATTTTCGAAAAATCCAAGATGGCGGACAAGATGGCGGACATGTTGTGAAACAACTGTTGCTATAGCAACAATTATTAATTTAAACTTGATTGTTGTTATGGAAAGTAATAAGATTACCCAAAGCTCGATCTTTTATGTGCAACCATTTGGAAAATCATTGGGGGGGTCCGATTGATTCCCCCTTGGGCTGATTTGTTAGTAAAATAGCTTGGTTGTTTAAGGGTTAAAACTTAACTGTTGTTATTGGAAAGTAATTTGCTAACCCAATTTGTATGTGTAACCATTTAGAAAATCATGGGGGGGGGGGGGGGTATACGATTAATCCCCTCACCCACCCCTTGGGCTGATTTTTTAGTTTTATCAACATGATACTCGTAAGTTTGCTCAGCTCAGCTCAGCAAAGTTTTAGTTATTGTTTTTCCAACAGTCGCTCAGACTGACAAGAGATTTACATTTTAACAACAGATGCATAACATTTTTTAGCTTGTCCATTACGTACGGAACGTATGCGTTTCACAAATCAGCTTTTCTTTGTGGGAGTTTATTCGTTTTTAACGTAAGGTTTTATTACTTTGCGAGAATTATGTCGCAGTAAAAGTGAATTCAAACAAAGTTGAAACAAAATGAAAATATTCAGCTTGTGTACATATATTTGAGCGCTCAAATAGGTCGTGATGGTTTATGATTTTCTCTTGACACCCATTTACTCTCTTCAGGGATCAGAGGCGACCGGCAGAGGATAGAAAATGTGGAAATTTGTTTTATTCTCATTTAGTTGGTAAGCACTTGGACGGTTTTTTGACAAATATGAATAGATAGCAGTGTATAAACTGATGTATTTTTTGTCAGCCATGTATGATAAATTTATTGTTGAATTTTTTGGAAGATAACTGAACAGTTGAACTATTTCCGTAGAGCAACTTTCTCCGCATTCTTGGAGATACCGTGTATCTATTTGAAAATTAAAGAATGACTGGATCGGCTCTAAATCAGTTTGTCACATCACACGGCTGAATGGAATAATCTGGATTTTAGTCTCTTGAGGACGCAACAAATTAACAGTGTTGGAAGACAAGGCAGACATTTTTATACGTTTATACTATTATTACAACAAACTGAAGCTAAGGCGTTTTGAGAGCTGATCGGCATGATTGAAACTATGAGCTAATTACAAAATAAGGATTATCATGGAGTGAAATGCCTAATATTAACTGTTATTAACAAAAATCGGTAAATAATTTCCACACTTATTATACAAATATAGTGCTACTTTTATTTCAGTGCAATAACAGTTCGTTTCTCGGAAGTCGTCGTTGATACTTGTTCTGAACCAGAATCGCGCAATCGGAAAGACCCTTATGAATGGAAATGATTCCTATTGGATGTTTATAGCACGGTGGTTTCGTTCAAATCACTTCAAGCACTGTGGTTTCGTTCCCAGGGACACTTCCCTTTCAGTCCCCTCCGTTCACGAGCAGACCGGTAAGTGAAATATCCCTGAGAACGAAATGTCACGTGCAGTTGATGACATCGCGTCAACGGAATTGAATGGCCTAAGTTCAAGTCCGACTAGATACTTTATACACAAATTCTTCCAAATCGTAAGTAGGTTTTACTGAAAAATGTTTCAAATCGGCCTAATCGTGCTGGTGTGCGAGATCAATTCTGGAGAACAGTGAAATTGAGGGCGTTCGGCTGCACACTTCTCTCAATGCTCACCACTGAAAAGCCCATTTTATCGCGCATGACGTTACCCTCAACTGAGAGTTTAAGATTGGAATCATGTACCTCCTGTCAGCCCTGGAAGGTGGATGAAATCCTTTTTAAAATGAGCAAGTTATGGAAGTCAAGATAAGTCAATTGTATCAACTACTCCCGTTAAAAGCAGAGTTTCGTTACCTTTGGGCTTACCTACTGGGCTTCCTTCGATCAGCAACAACATATTACTATCCATCTTTGACGTAGAGTACTGTATTACTGGTACAAACTCCTTTAGTTTTCTTGCGGTATGTTATAAAAAGAAGATAAAAGCTTTTGAAAATGAAGTAACTGTTTCAAAACAACTGTATAACTGGGTTACACGCTGTTTTCTATTTTTAGAACAAACTCGCATTTGCCCGCTATTTTAAGAACAATCTCAGGCTCTGGTTCTGAACTCTAAAACCTATTTTTTTAAACTAAAACAATATTCTTATGTAGAAAAACAAGAACAATTCGTCATCTAGATGGGGATATTTATTACCAAAGTCAAACGTTTCATATTAGCTTGAAAGGGAAAATTTCGTTTGGATGTCATAGTAGTCTTTCAGTTTTCTGACTTGGTGAAACAAGACAAAACCCAAAGAATGAATAACAAAATACAAATAATCGGGTTTCAGCAATTTTTGCTGCGAGCTTTTTCAAATATGATTCCCAAACACATTGCTGATCGCATTTTTGGAAATTCATTTAAGAGCTCTTGACACACCACAATTTTGTTTTGCTAAATCAGACTTTATATTAACTGTTTGCTTGTCTCGAGTTTGAGTGCATTGAATTACGAAGCGGCACCAGTGCTATCATTTCTCCTATTCCCTATTACGGGTTGCGTCAGGTGTCTCGTACTTTTATCTAATCAAGCTTAGCCTCCTGTTTTCACACTACCAATATGCAGCCAGTATACTAACAGCATTTCAATTGATTGTAGAATTTCAAAAAATAATGATTTTGAATACCAGTTGATGAAAGACCATAACTATTGTTGCAAATTGTGGTAGCGGAATTGAAAGGGATTAGCAACTTGTACAAATCACTAAATTGGGAAATTCCAAGTTATTTCTGTGTTTTTGGGGAAGATGGACGGTGCTATCCGGCAAAGAAAAAGAGCTACATCGAAGGACTCTACACTGTCAGTTTGCCACTAAGTTATGATTCCATGCAAAGTTAGAGCAATATCGGTGACTTGACTTGTGCTACAATCTGCATGGTTTTCTTGTGGGATGACTCTTAATTGTTCTTTTTTCGTTCAAAAAAGAACAAATTAGCTTGAAAAACTGGATTTTCATAGTTCTAAATCCGAGCCTGCGTTTGAGGTTATTGCTGAATTTTCTTAAAATCTGGAAAGAAATAAGCTTGGTGTTTTATAAGGTTTGTCCTATGACAAAACTGAACGTGCATGTATTAGCGCCTCCACACTCCTCCCTTCCTCATCAGTGGCTATCTTGATATTATATACCATCTTCAGGTTTGTTAACAGAGCAGGTAGAAATGCCTCCATGTGTAGAAATGTAAATCATGATATAGATTACCTGATATTTACGGATGTTCTTTTTGTTTAAGAGTAAAATAAGTTGATCTAAAACTAAAGACAATGTATCATTATTTGTTAACACAACGGAATCGTTTAGCTGTTGCAATGAACAAAAACTGATTCCTGACTGCGATACAGTAATTTCATATTTCAAGTAACATCTGTATAATGTCCATGTACACATTTTTTGTTTCGTTTTGTCAGTACATCCACCACTACTTCCACATTCTCGTTACATATAATTAGTATTTCAACAAAATTCCTTCTATTAATATTAGTTCAAGACAAAAATTGTAACGACATTTAATAGAAATGTACGATAAGCACAGATAATGTTTGAAAACAGTGGCAGTTGCTACAGTTTTGTTTTTCAAAACAGCTGGGGAATCAAAGCAGAATTAATAGGAAACGTAATATCTAACATTAATTGTCATCAATAATTACTATTCAAATATATCGCTCTATTTACCTCAGTGCAGTGTCACTTCAGTCCAAGCATTGAATAGAAAAAAATGTTGAGTCTTTGATATCAGCTCTGAGCTCAGTAGAATCGATGAACAAATAATCCTTATGATTAGAAATTCTTACTGTATTATTTTTATAGCCAGCATCAGTCAATTACTTCGGACATGCGCGTACAATGTTTCGTTTCCAGGGACATTTCACTTTCAGTCTCATTTCATCACGAGGACACCATGAAGTGAAATGTCCAGAGAACGAAATGTCACGTGCGGTCGATGACGTTAGATCAACGGTATAGTCGGTGTTCGACTGATCCGACTGGACACATTCAAAATTTTTCCATTCCTTTATAAATTACAGAACAATGAAAGACAATAGGTTTCTTGCAAATCGTTCTTTCAAACAGACAGGATCTGAAAGTGTCACATTGCATATTGTGGAGAACAGTGGAAAAGAGGACTTGAAACTGAAAAGCCCATTTTATCGCGCATGACGCCACCCTACAGAAACAAAAATTGAAGATTGAAATCACGTGCTTACCGTCAGCATTGGAAGAGAGAAATACCTTTTAAATCTGCAAGTTAAAGAAGTTTATCATATCAACTTTTCCCTTTCACAGCACTTTTGTTACCTTTGAGAAATTAGATAACTTTCTGAGAAAAGAAATAATGGACCAGTTCTAACAGATGTTTATCACACAGCTCCAGAGCTCAAATACTATTGCTGTAGTGTTTCGTTGTTACGCAATCATTAAGGGTTTTTCTTATCGCAGCTCTGAGGTCTGATTTGGTCTGCCTTCGGTAAACTACAACAGATTAACACCTTTCAAGAATATAATAAGCATGTTACAAAAAATGAAATGAAAACGTAATGATTAACCGTTTCATTAAAACTTGAGTTGTAAAAACTTCGGTACACACTAATATTTAAAGGAACAAACTTTATAAAAAGATGGAGGCTCATATTTGCCTGCAATTGTAAGAATAAAATCAGGAACAATCTCACGCTCAGATTCAGAACCACAAAAAACATTTTTGAAAATAAAAACAATGTTATTTATATGAACAAGAACAGCTCCTTATCCTCTGGTAAAGCAAACATTTTAATGGGTCTTGCCGACTCAACATCAGAACAAGAGACTCAAGCTCAAAGCTATAACCGACATCGGTACTCAAATAGATATTAATAAGAAAAGTTGTGCAATATTAAAGTAAAGTAAAATAAAGCTATTTGCCAGCAGAAATGAGAATAAAAATATGATTATACGAAAGCGGAAAATTACATAAGCAGATAAATTACCCTTTCCATAAGCCGTTACATTCATTTCAGCACAATCTATTTTTAAGAATTTCTGGAAAAAAAATTCCACGTTGGTTCATTATAATTTTGAATTCATCACTCGCATTTGGGAACTAACAAAGAAGTCTTGAAATAGATATTTTTTTTATCAGAGTCGGGTTTCCCTTTCATTCTGAAAGGGAAAAACTCCGTTTTGCTGGCAATTAGTCTTTCAGTTTTCTGCCTGGTTAACAATAGTTTAAGGAACTGACGACACAAGAAAAACAATAAATGAGTAACAAAATCCAAATAACCAACCATCAGGTAATCTTACTGCGAGCTCTTTTGAATATAATGCCTTGAAACACATTGCTGATACTTGCTTTGACAACTCGATATTACAGTGTTTCCCGTCTGATTTAGGATTAAACGAAACTTACCAGTAAATTGAGGTTTGATGTTGATTTTATCGAGTCATCATGAAGTGTAAAGGGATCACATGAGATTGCGAAATCCTATCCCATAATTCAATCTTGAAAGGCAAACAAATGCTGAATAACATAGCTCCATCAGGTGTATGATGGTCACTCCTCTTACAGAGTTTACTATAAATCTGTCAGAGGTGATAGTTTTCAAGGCAGATTCAAATTGTTTCAACTTGTTTGCAGTAAACTGAATATTTGTTGCACTTTCATGCGCAAAATTGTGGCTATGGCTCAACTGATCGTTGATGTGGTTGTCAACAATGTCTACTATTGTGGGTCCGACTTCCCCTTTCTGTTTGGCCTCTGGATATGAAAAGCCTTTGCCTTTTACGATGATACCGTGAAAAGTGAGTGAAAAGGCCTCAGCATGACTGTCTTGAATAACTAGCTTTTGACTTGTAAGATATTTGTTGATCAGCTCTGTTAGTCCAACTGATCTACTTTATAGACTTTGATAAATCTTTGTTACAACCGTTTCTGTGCGCTGCACAGCTGTTGAAATTGTTCCTTTAGATCTGGATTTGTAAGTTCTCTTCTCCTGACATTGACTTAGTAGTAGTTTAAGTTTATTACCATCAACTTTTACATAAATTAACAATTGCAGTGATATTTATTAATACAGAAAAATAAGTTAGCTTCATAAACTGATAGCCCCATTAGAGCAGGAGTGGAAGAAGTCGTCCAGATCGCTTTTGGAAAGTTTTCATGATCATGTATTTTGCTTTAGTTCCAACAACTTGTCTGAGATATTAATAATTGGTACCTGATGCGCTTGAGCAGAATGTCTCCAATTTTTGCATTCTAAGATCTCGAGATCCCCAGATCTCAGGATTGACCTCATATTTATCAAATCTATACAGTTTTGGAGACTGTTGTACTTGTCATATTTCGCTTTGGATTCGTCCTCGAACAAGCTTGTTTTGACCATTTGAGGTCTATTCACTGTACCATCAGATTCGTACAGTTTCATTATTGAAAGCAGGGGCGGATTTAGAGAAGGAGCCCACAGGGCCCGGACTCCCCCTTTCGTCGGCAATTTTGGAAATATCTTTTAAGAAAAACACTGAAAAAAAACGTGTTTTGGAGCACAGATGCCACTTGGCCCTCCCTTTCCAAAATTTCTGGACCGCCCCTGTATTACTTCGGCCTCGCAAGTGTATGTGATGATATATGTCGATCTCTGACTTTGCTCCAACTCCAAGCGTTAAAAAGCGATTGCCGCAGACGTGCTTCATGTCGAATCACAAGTCACACGAGCTAAAGCCCTGGCCAAACGTAGATGCAAGCCTCTGCAAGTCAGTGCAAGTTTAAACTTGCGTTCAACTTGTGTTTCTTTTGGCAACCAACTTGCATTGACTTGCACCGACTTGCACGGACTTGCGTTGACTTGCATCGACTTTGAGCGAGCTTAAATTTGAATGCAAGTTGGTGCAAGTTCTTCATCAGTGACCAAACGAAGCGCAAGTTAAACGCAAGTTGGAAGGTCAAAACTTG
The DNA here is from genome assembly GCA_025448195.2 of Parazoanthus atlanticus. Classification (NCBI taxonomy): domain Eukaryota; kingdom Metazoa; phylum Cnidaria; class Anthozoa; order Zoantharia; family Parazoanthidae; genus Parazoanthus; species Parazoanthus atlanticus. Next base: position 1,980 of record JAOEHT020313955.1, on the reverse strand, counting down.
CACTGACTTGCAGAGAGTTGCATCTACGTTTGGCCAGGGCTTAAGTTTAGCCAAGGAAAACTTCGCACATCGCTTCAAGCCTCGCGCGCGCTCTTTTCTCACGTTTCGCGCTCGCTTTCATTAGTTTTCTTGAGTTTTTCAGCTGGTGTGACATGAATTGTAAATCGTATTTATATAGCAAGTCTACGATTGATGATGCAGTTAACAGTTCTTATTTTAGCGGCATGTAAATTCTTGTCAAAATGTCGTCCACTTTTATTTCGCACTGATTCGAGCTACATTGTACCTCATAAAATAAAAAAACTTGAACGTCTTAACTACATGTATTTTGTGAATTGTTCGACCCTGTGAACGAAAGCAAAAGAAGCGCACAAGAAGGCATTAGGTGCCTTTTGGAAGGATGACTGACCCCCAACGATTTATGTGGACTTGCGATTAGCTAAGAAAAGCTCCGCTCATCGCTTCGAGACTTGCTCGCGCTCTTTTACAATTGTTTTACTGCGTTTCGCGCTTGCCTTTATCAGTCTTCCTTGGATAATTTCAGCTCGTGTGACTTATAAGTTGATCTATGGGAAGCCACGATTGATGCTGGCTGCATGTACCTGGGAAAGTGTTTTAACCTAGCTACTCAAAATAAAATTCTTGTGAAACCGTCATCCACTTTAGCCTCGCACCGATCCGAGCTACACTGTACCTCATAAAACAACCAAGCTTGAATGTTTAATCTATTTTGTGACTTGTTCGGCACTGTGAACAAAGGTATATAAGCGCACAAGAAGTTGTTCAGTAGGAGCTTTTGGTCACTAGTTTTTTTGTTAAAATGTAGATTTATCAAAAACTTTAGCTATTTAGCCTGTTCGAAGTAATATGAAAATGATATGATATTAATTATGAGCAACAGCTGGCGTATAGGAGTTAAAATCTCACTTAAATAGCAGGCAAGCAATTCTCAACTGCAAAAACATATAGCAGAAACCTTGTAAAGCCAAACGACAGTCTTTTTGCGGTTAAATTTTAGAGTCAATTAACCGAGATCTTAAATGAATACCAGAACTGAATCTTAATTAGACTAACGTTAATCGCCTATTCAGTAGCAAATTGCGTCTTCCAGCCACAGGTGGTATCGTTTAAATCCTAATGAGGCGTCAAGCTGATAAACTGACCAATCAGGATAAAGCTGTACAATAACGTATGCCAAAATTTTCACCTCGCTTAGCAGTAAGTTCGTGTCCATAACACAATTAAAGGCCATTTCTCGCGATGACGTAGTCTCCATGATCACCGTCAAATAATTCACTGAGAAGTTATCTCTACCACGTAAAAAATGACGTCATTTTGTAAAATGGAGTTTGTTTATACTGTTTGTACAACTTGAAGTATTTTCAGCAAAAATACAGTGCTCTTTACATGAATGTAACTTACAAGAACAGAAAACCAGATTTATGACGTCACTATTGCGTCATATAACGCAATTTGGGCAACTATAAACCGTATTTGCACTTTTTGAGGTGAATATAGCCAAGAGACGATAATCCTAAGAGAAGGCATCTTCGTATTGCCGCGCGACCAATGATAATTATTTGAGATCTATTTTTAGAAACGATGCTATTTTTAGACTAACCAGAAAGCGCGCGCGCGTGACGTTGCGCGCACTTTTTGAACTTGTTGGAGTCGGGTTGCTTTTCAAGCAAATTTGAAAAATAATGTCTTATTCAATGAACACCGAAGTTCGAAACAAACTGAAGGAAATAGTGCTTAAAAAAATCAGTGTCTGAAAAAACAAGAAGAGGTAAAGTGCAAGCGTCTGTGCACGGGACAAAACAGTGAAACCGAAACTACATGTTTGTTGACATTTATATTTGCGAAATTGAGCTAAGGATACATGTTGAAAAAGTCGCGCGAGAAAAAACGAAGTCGACGAGATTTCTGACTCGGCAATTGAAGAAGGTCGAGCTCCTACTTTAAACCAGTCTTCAATAA
>JAOEHT020313879.1:0-10131 GCA_025448195.2 Parazoanthus atlanticus | reverse complement strand
TTCTTTTCTTTGAAAATCAGCTAAAGTAAAAAGCTCCCTGTATAAATATTGTTATAGCTATAATAAACCTAATAATATTTCTCTTGCAATCATCAGGTGTCGTGGGGCTCTTAATTTGACACTCACAGCTGAAATTGCAATTAACATGTACAAGCTGAACTACATGCATTTCCGCAATTATTCTTCCTACGTGTGTATAAAATATCAGTTCTTCAGTATTCTATATATGTATGAAATATCACAAGGTCGCTATATTCTTATTGTATTTATGTTTAAACCATTTTTTGATTTCTAATAACTCATAGAAAAATAATTATTTTCCCGTTAAATTAAACGCACATGCAGTGAGGCAGTCTCCAACATCAGTGTGTTTAACAGAGAAGACAAAGTTTGGAATTTTGTTTAGAAACTTGGCATCCAGACCACCGACCGAGCAACAAATTAGGTTCCATAAAATCTGACTGATTTGTTTGCTTTCCGTTCTCACGGTTTCGTCCCAAATCCAAACCGCCAGGCAGGAGCAATAATAAGATACTCGAGCTACGAAGGGAACCTACAACCAAACATACTTAGTGGAACTATACCCGAGCGGTGAGTTCACAGTTTCTTGATGTGCTCCAGTCTCCAATATTGAATTTAAATGTATTGAAAAATATATCAAATAATGGAATCCAAGCACAGAAACATGATTTACAAAAACGTATCTGAACAAACCTGCGAAAGCATTAGACCGGTTCATAATTTTGCAGTAATAATTTTCCTTTATCGAGCCTAACAAAATCTCCTATAGAGTGTTGAATGTACGAACAATTCTATGGTTCTACATTGGCAATCGATACATGAACTAGATATATTCACGGACAATTCCCAACGCGATTGGTTACGATTATTTTATAGATGCAAAAGCAAACTTTTCTCGCCTTTGTAGATACGAACTGAACAGAGTGTTTCGATATCACAAAAGAAAAAATAATAAAAAGCAGTTGTTCTCCCCTCTCTTCGAACAAAGAAGCGTTCTTCTGTAATGATAAAGGATCGTAGCCCCGGGATCGTAGATCATTGAAGTCTTAGTAACGAAGGCCAAGAAGCGGGGTCAATATCACGAATGAATCACCCAGCATTTCAAGACGAGTTTGACGAGTCTGAGGATAAATTGAGATCTTATAAGGCGAGACTGCTAATGATAGGCAAAACTAGAATTTCTGTCAGTTTACTATAAAACTTACATGTATCTATTTCTAAACATTCAATATCATTTTATTTCAGAAAAATGAAGCTCGCCGCATCAATAGTAGTCCTTGTGATTATTGCAAGTACTTTGACACTCTACACCGAAGGGCAGATACGAGGCAAGAAGAGAGCATAGATCTACAATTCATGATAGTATGGATACGGTCAGGGGTCTGGAGAGAGACCGGTTGCGACTGGTAGTTGGCGATGGAGAGGAAAAACTCGAACATGATGCAACAAGATATCGGCGAAAGCTAAAACTCATTTAAACAAAAATATATTTTGCAGTTACAAAGCAGATGTGGAAATTTTGTTATTTTCCGTATTACCTGTTTTGTCAAAGCTTTGCTATAACTCTTAACTGCTTTGTGGCAATAAAGAGGAAAACATGCATTATTGTTGCTTTCTTTAATGTAACAGCATCGACAAAATTTAATGCGACACGTTGTTGTTATTAAGTGAATTTATCTTCTGCTTGGCGTAAAAATGCATTTCTAAACATTTTATTTTTACTAAATGACTGCATGCCGGTTACCTTGCATGGTAAGACTCAAGGGTGTCTCTTAACACTCGTGACTAACTTATGACTAACTCTTTTCAGCCAATTCAGTGATAATGACTTATGTATATTTTCAGTTTTTCTTTACTTGTTGTTCAACTAACAAGAAAACTGATATGCTTTGTTATACAGTTATGTATGTGTGTGTCTAAAGAAGACTAGTTGTACATGTTAATTTAAGAAAAATGCTCGATATATAATTGTTTATGTTAAGTATTAACTTAAAAATCTTGATTTAAGGGAGTTCATGGAAGAAGAATTGTAGTGGTAGTTTATTCCAAAAGTGAGGTGCGCGTGTCACTCAAATACTTCTGAAGCTTCTGAACCTGGGAGTTATAGAGCCAAAAACAAACGAACTACCATTGTGCTATTTGACGTAGCCATGGAAATTTACCAGGGGATATTCAGTTTTCAAATAAATTCAACAACGCAGGCTAGTTTCGCAAGATGAATAATTTCAAGACGTATATCAGTTTTGGCCGTGTCTGTAGTTCCCATTAAGACAGGCAGCTAGTGAGTTCAACTTAAGGGGAGCTTACTCTTTGAACAACATTCTTCAATAATTTATTAGGTTGTAGTTGATTTATCGTTATTCAAATTTTGAATCAGGGGATTTCTTAAATTTTCTGTTCTTTAGAGATACGTTATATAATTACTTACAATGATCAGGTACAAAGTATCCGCGTTGAATATTCCAAATATGTTTAGATCTTTATATCACAAAGGATTCTCCCAAAACATTTATTATTATTATTAATACTAATAATGATATTTATATTCAATGTTCAAAAGTTGTTTCGAATAATTTCGTATAGAATATCGTGCGGTAATAAGCGCAGAAAATCGCCGTGACGCCAAACCGCAGGAAAGAAAATAAAATTGTATTTTGTAGAAAGAGCGCATAAGTGAAAACAACAAGAAATCGTAGTGTGAGGTTTTTGTTGTGATATTTTCTACGATATAATTTCCTGCAATTTTGAAAAATTTTACACGAAATAATGAATAACTGTTTCGTAGCAAACAGTTAGCAAAAATCACAGCTTGAACGACCTTGTGAGGCTAGCTTTGCTTAACTTTTACAGCAGGGGGCAATGGGGGTATATTTCAAAACAATTACCTTTGTAATGACTAATGGTACATTCTTTCATCTACAGTGGAACCCCGCTATACAACCACTCCGTTATTACGGCGACTTTTTTGGCCCGAATTAAAGCCCACTCATTTGCTTATCTGAAAACCCCGTTAATCTGCCATCCCGTTCAGTTGTTATTTTCCTTATAAAATAATCCCGTTAGTACGCAGACCACCCCGTTAATACGACCACATTTTTAAGGCCCGACTGGTCATATTAACGGGGTTCTACTGTATTAATCAAATTTTTGGGGGCAACTGCCCCTCTTGCCCCTCTCTCCCTTTCCACAAGTTACAGTCACAATAACATGCACCCGTATAGAAAACAAAATGAGTCGAGCAGCTTATATAAGTTGCTATTGACCTACCTGTTTGAATTTCTTGAACAACTTGGACCCTTGGACGTCGAGGGAGAGAAGAAGCCCGAAGAGCAGTAGACAAAGCAGATTCTTCGTCACCGACATTCCGTTTGTTTCTCGTTCTTGCTTTATCTTGGATGCTAATAAGAGAAGAATGAAGCTACATTATATTTCTTTGTTTCTTTGTCTGAAGCTGCAACGTTTTTAAGGTCGCTGATAGATGCAACTACATAATTAGCGTACTTTAAAGATGTGACACATATCTTAAAGTCTAATTTGCAGGTATTCAATCATTCTTGCTCCCAACAACTTGCAATGCAAGTAAACATAAATAAAAGTGCAACGATGATTTGATAGATTTTGCTAAATCTTACGTTTAGCATGTGCAACTGCACAAACCAAGGCCTCCAAGCCAAATCTTTACCTTCAGACTAGCCAATCACGAGTCGCTTTGACAACAATGACATCGCCACAAATTATTTGGTCAAAGAATAATCGCCTACACTTGAGCTTTGATAAAACAAGTCGATACTTATAACTGGCAAGAGATTGAAATCCAAGCTCCCCCCTGACAATCAACTAATGCAAATCTGCACAACCGATGGCAACAATCTTGAACAGGTTTCTTGCCAGAAGTTACTGGGAAACTATATATACCAGGATCTGTCATTCGATGAACGCGTGAACATTTTATGCACGAAAACCTCCAAGCGTGCTGCACTTTTGCGCACAATTATAGACGTTATCTACCTAACAATGAGCGCATCCAGTTTTATAACTGTACCATCAAACCTGTTCTGTTGTACGGCAGTACAATCTGTTCATCAACATCGCAATCCAATTTAAGAAGAGTACATTCAAGTACCTGAAAAGGGCGGCGAGGGTAATTCTTAATGTAAAAACGAGAGACGAGAGAACCGCCACGTTGTTTCGTAGACTTAACTGGCTGCTATTTTTTGATGAAGTGAAAATAATCAAATGCAGCAGTATCTGCAAATGTATTGTCGATTCAAGTTCTGATGATTATTTACAAAACAGTTTGACCAGAACGGTCAGTGACCGTTGCGCGTTCTTCAAGAACTTCACGTTATAGGTAAATTTCACTCTGCTGTCCACGCTACGAGCGGGAAACCGAAGGTGGGCACTCCTTTGCCGTTACCGCAACTAAACTCTGGAACGATCTGCCAGTTGAAATCAGGAGATCTCCTAGCATAAAACTTTTTTAAGAAGAACTTGGAAACTTTTTTATCCGATGCCTACAGTGAGCGGATCAATTTCCCATTTCCTAAACCCTTGTTAATGTTCATTTTGTTTTTGCTTTTTAATATGGTTTTATATCATTTCAGTATTGTTTTACTATATTCAGATTTTAGTTTGGTCTTCGTTCTTTTATTTAAACAGGCACATAAATTGGTCGGTAGACAGTTTAATCCTGTCTTGTAATCAGTTCAGTTTTTTTATAGTTCGTACTGTAAATAGGCAGGACAGTTAGATGGATAGACAGTCCTATTTTAACCTTATAAACTTGTACCTATTCGAGGGCCACTAGTTGTTTAGTTTTTACTGTTAGGTGTTACCCTCATTAAATATAGTTATTATTATTATTATTATTATTATTATTATTATTACTATTTGACTACTTGAGCCGCCGGTAAAGTCAACTTCTGATTTATTTTTCAGTTGCAATCTTTGAACATCCAAATTGGTGGCATTTTCATTGTTTTCAATTCGATTCATGATTGTTTCGGTGGCCTTGTTTCGTGTAGTCGCACCGTAAGTGTTTAGATGCGAATAAACCTCAACGAGATCAATGTGACGAACCGTGCCACACCGCGCGTTTGGATACGCACTCTAAAAAACTACAAACCAAAAAATGGCAAACGCGCACAGATCGTCTTGGTTAATAGTATATATCAGAGTTGGCAATAATCTTAAATGTGGAAAACAAAAATAGGACTTATTAGCCGTTAAAACGTTTTTCTAGTTTGTTTGCTTTATTGTTTGTTTGTTTGTTTGTTTTTTCTTTGTTTGTTTGTTTGTTTGTTTGTTTGTTTGATTGATTGATTGATTGATTGATTGATTGGATGTGTGTTTCAGTTCCTTGTTAGTTGTTTGAGAAAGCTAAGCATTCTACACCCGGAACCTTAAGTGACACTGATTTCGGACACAAACAGGCATACAATCACAGTGTCAGCAAACATGATACACGTGGCCCTAGGCAACTAGAGAAAGCTCTCCACATCCACTCTCACTTATTCAGCTTCCGCCCCATACACCCCCCTCCCCCCACACACACACCCATACACACACACACAAACACACTCGCTCATGCAGTCACTAAATCTCTCGCACATTCAACCAATCAATTAATTAACTCACTCCTTACTATTTGTCCACTTTCCATCACAAATTTACTCAACCTTTTCATCCTCTCAATCAATCGCAACCCCTCATCCCACTTACCCACTCATTCCTTACTCATGCACTCACTTGCTCACTGTTTGATTCCGGCACTAACCACCCACCTACTCACTCACTCACTCACTCACTCACTCACTCACTCACTCACTCACTCACACACTCACTCACTAATTCATTCACTAATTCGCTCACTTACTCACTCACTCACTCACTCACTCACCCAATCGATCAATCAATCAATCACCGACTTACTCACTCACTCACTCAACCACTCAGTCCGATTTACTCACCACATTTACTTGCCCGTTCTCGCACGATCCCAAATCGGGAAAAGCAACATGTCTAATTCAGTATTATCACTCAACTCTGGTACAAACATGACAGCTAAAGTATTATGTAGCCAAACTGGTTAAGCAGTGATTTAAAAGTATATCGATGCAGGTTAAAATAAAACTACAAAGTATTAAACGACAAATATAGTATAAGACACTATGATAAGAAACAATGCCACAACATACAGCGGGGGCACAAAACACAGGACGTAATTAAGATTTCAACGGTTTTGACAAAAAATCTCGAAATAACATTTTCTTCTAATGAGTATATAATAATACTAAAGGTAGTTGTTCGGTTATTTAAAGACATAAACAAAAAGCAGCAAAGATGCAGGGAATCAACCCGTTTCACTCACCTTTAGAGATAATATAACCTATCGCCACATCAGTCGATGTTCTTTGCTCAAATGCTAAAGAAGCCGACGACTTTATTTTCTCCAAGTTGTGTAAACACGATAGGAAATTATTCGATATCACTGGCAAGAGCAAACAGAAAACCCGCCTAGATAAGTTAGTCCGCATGCAAACACGAACTCCAACTTTTCAACGTTGAAGTTACGCAAACGGAAGTTGAAGATGAGAGGTTGATTATATGTTAAAGACATTTTCCGGGGATACTAAAACTAACATTTCTACCTTAAACAATCTCTAATAACTACAGCAATTGTGTTAATGTGTAATATTTTCAATTGTCTAATTATAATTAGTAAATATCTTGATATTACAATAGCTACTTGTTTCGTCCTTTGCTGAATTTTAATTTATTTTCATTTCGACTTTGTACTTCGAAAGGCCTCATGTCACATATGTTCCGGTGAAAAAACCGTACGTTCAGTTATCAGTGCTTGCAAATCCGGCTGTTTAACTGTCAAGCTAAGAGCAACTGATGGCCTTTATACAAATACAATAAATTTTGCTTTTTGAAGTTGAGTCTGTTTTGAAGATTTTATCAATTTCTCATCTTCCTGCAGAGTTTCGGATATATGAAACTCGGTAATCGGTTTCTTTGAAGCAAAAACATCAATGAGATATCGCTTTTCAGCAATTCAGAGTCTATCACTAATCGGTATTGTCAATTTATAAGGCTTCTTGGTGTTTACAAAGCGTTGACTTTTAATTCTTATTCATTTCGCGTCCATGGAAACAATTAAGATTCGTTTTATAAAAAAAATATGATAAACATTCAGAGCTGTTAACCGCCTACTGATATATTTTAAAATTCAGAAATATGTTTTTGACGTTTTATTTCTTCACTATTTCCTAATGCATCTTAATGTAAAATAAGAGGTACTTGTGATGCGTTTCCAATTCAAGTACAAGTAGTCATAGTTTTAACGAGAGTGCAATTGTTTACATAGTATACGAACTTTAGTCAAACCGGAAAGCTTGCGATGTAATTACATGCATAAAGACTTAGATTAGAAAAGTTTACAACGCAAAATTTTAATTGAATAGTTTAGAACGAGCAACATACATAAAAACGGTAAAATATACGTTTTAACGGGTTTGAATTTGAGCTTATATTGTTTCCCAGATATTTTAAGTAGTTTCTTACTACATATTAAAAATGTATAATTCCTTTCTAGAATCTTTTGTGTTACCTCTCCTGTGGATAACATAATACATTTGTTAAAAAAGTCTTGCGTTGTTTTAGTTTGTAATAAATCTTTGCAAAGCTTTTCTTTGAGTAAATAAAAACCAAATCGTGTATGACTTAGTTGGAAATAAATTACACGAACCCGAGCGAGCATTTTCTTTAAATACTGCAAAACGTTCTCGTTCCTAAAGATAAGTTGATTGACTGTTAGTTGTGGCGTCATATGCGAGAAAGCGACAATGTCCGAGTTAATTCGAGCAATTATTAAATTACTGCAAATCATAACTTAATTAATACACATTTTTTTATAAAATCAGAAACACTACTCACATGTGAAAAAGTATTAAACTGGAGCATTAAATTGTTTTGACACTGTGCGGCTAATTTTTTGAAGCTGTAAATATCGCGAAACCTTTGATGTTCCCCATCCTAAATTTTACAAATGCCAAGCACACGTTTAGAAATGAGTATAAAGGGTGTGCCTTGGCAAGAGCTCTGAGACACTACGTTAATGGTTCTTTAACTCGTAAACAGGCTTGAGATTACAAAAACGAAAAACAAACAAGAAGTCAAAATCTCCGCTTTGTGACATACGCTTTGCGTGTAACAATTTGTATTTTGCGCCGTGTAGCACACAAGCGCTAGCAGTCACGATTTATCAAACTCAAGCAAATTTGTTTCCAAAGAAAAAATATTGCAAGTTGTTAATGGCATGCCCTTTACAATTCATTACATTTCTGTAATTAAAATCACTGTTATTTCTGTCACTCGTGAGAAATCTGTGTTTATTCAATTTCAGCAACTGAACAACAAAAAAGTGTGAAATAAGAATTTAATGATTTTTACACTGAACAAAATAGCACGCAAACTGCTGAGATTGGGGCTGGAACGAAATGTTAAAATTCCACAGTTTCCGGATTCCAGAAAGAAGAACATATATATATATAGCTATTAATTTTTCCGACGAAGAAACCGAAACAGAAAGTACTCCATATAGCGAAAAGGAAGCCTTATGTAAGTCGTCATCACTTCGGGAGTTATTTTATAAAAGGTGAAAGGTAGCAGCAGTAAATGATACGCAATTGTAGCTGTATAGTCACAAAAAGTCCAAAGTTGTTTTTTAATATATTAAACTTTACGGCGTTTAATTAATATAACACTGCTTAGCTTGTAAAACGTTTTAAATCACAAAGGAAAATTACCTTCAGTTGAAACCTTCCTTTGATCTTGAAAACCTTCCCCTTATCTTGAAAATCTTCTTCTGATCTTGAAAGCCGTCCTCTGATCTTGAAAGCCTTCCTCTGATCTTTAAAATTTTTCTTTGATCTTGAAAATTTTCTTCTAACTTGAAAATTGCCTCTGATCCTGAAAACTTTCCAATATTTTTAAAATTTCCCTCTCATTTTCAAAACCTTCCTCTCATCTTGATAACATTCCTCCCATCTTCAAACTTTCCTCTGATCTTGAAAATTTCCTCTCATCGTTAAAACTTTCCTCAGCAAATCTCCCTCTCATCTTGAAAACCTTCCTCTCATCTTCAAAATTTTCCTCTGATCTTGAACTGAAAACCTTCCTCCGATCTTGAAAATGTGCCTCTCATCTTGAAAGGTATCCAAAACAAGTTCAATTAGAGGAAAATTAGCCCTTCACCGAATATTTACAAGAGTTGCTTCCTTGTCAGAACAATTTCTTTATGGAACGCTCTTCCAACTCGCATTGCAACTACATCATCAGTGGATTCTTTCAGATTGCAGGTTCTTGCATTTTACAATTAAGTTAATTAAGTATTATATACTTCTTGTGCTTGTATACTTTTTATTAACCACATTAGTGTAAGCACTACTTTAAGTTGCTGTAACAACTGCCAAGTGTTAGGACTAGCCTATGTTAGCAATAAGCACTTAATATACTGAAACTGAAAAACCTTCCTCTAATCTTCAAAACTTTCCTGTCATCTTCAAAACATTCCTCTCATCTTCAAAACTTTCTTCTCTTCTTGAAAAACTTCCTCCAATCATGCAAATGTTTCTTTGATCCTTAGTAGAAACTATTTTTGCTACCTTCAATTTCACCTTGTAAGCACATAAATAGGTTTTGGTTGACTCCAGTTGAAGTTTAATCTCTAGATTTATTTTTTTAAACAATTGCCGACTCACTAATTGGAAAAAAGGAACACGAAAGACTTCCTCTATTACTGATACAAAATGAAAGCAATGTTTTGGCATTTTGTCAACAAGCATATTGTAGTTACTGGCGGAGTATTTAATCCTGATTCCTGCAATCTTTGGGAACAAGTTATTTTTTCATTCCCCTCTGTATTTATTTCAACATTTGCTTAACCCATTTTATGTATTTTCGTTATGTAACTTGCTGCTCACGTTTGCCGGCAACAAGGTTGATCCCCTCTGCTGTATATATCTACGAACGAAGAACATTTGCCAGTATTTTTATGCTAAATTGGCAAACAATAGGGTTATCGAGGGACCGCCGAGGGGGGGG